>MU736363.1:4229-46064 GCA_026770625.1 Nicotiana glauca
GACGTTGCAATTCTTTAAAATTGGAACAGCGGAACATTAACGCACATAATTAAAAATATATAATTGGAATCAGATAAAAACGAATACAACAGTTGAGCGACCGTGCTAGAACCACGGAATTCGGGAGTGCCTAACACCTTCTCCTGGGTTGACAGAATTCCTTATCCGGATTTCTAGTTCGCAGACTGTAACAGAGTCTTTCCTCGGTTCGGGATTAAACCGGTGACTTGGGAAACCATTATATTCTCAAGTGGCGACTCTGAAAAACTTAAATAACTAATCCCGTTCCGACTGTCCTTAAATTGGAAAAACTCCTCTACGCCCTCGCGGGTAAAGTAGCGTATGAAAAAGGAGGTGTGACATCCATTAGGAGACGCACTTCCTATTTGGTTCATTTAAGTTCATTAATAGTAGATACACTTCCTAGTTTGAGTCATTCAAGTTCCATCCCTAGGAGACGCACTTCCTAGTCTGGATTTTTCAGGTTATATTTTTTGTTTTAGGAGACACGCTTCCTAAATTGAGAGTCCATTCATAGGAGACGCACTTCCTAGTTCGAGCAATTGAAGTTCCACCCCTAGGAGACGCACTTCTGAGTCTGAGTCATATAAATTATACCACTAGGAGAGGCACTTCCTAGCGTGAGTCATACAAGTTTTACCACTAGGAAATGCACTTTCTAGTTTGGTTCATTCAAGTATCAGCCTTAGGAGATGCACTTCCTAGTTTGGTTCATTCAAGTTTCAGCGCTAGGAGACACACTTCCTAGTTTGGTTCAAAGGAATATGGTACAAGTTTTGGCAATCAGGCGCCCACCTGGAGAACAAGGGAATACAGTTTCAAGTTTGGCAATCAGGCACCCACCTAGAGGACATGGAAATATAGTTTATGTTTTGGCAATTAGACGCCCATCTGGAGAACAAGGGAATACAATTTAAGTTCGGGAAATCAGCCGCCCACCTGGAGAATAAGGGAATTCAGTTCAAGTTTAGACAATCAGGCGCCTACCTGAATAACAAGGGAAGACAATTCAAGTTTTGGCAATCAGGCGCCCACCTGGAGAACAAAGAAATATAGTTCATGATTTTGGTAATCAGGTGACGTCCTAGAGAACAAGGGAATATAGTTCAAGTTTTGTTAATCAGGTGCCCACCTGGAGGACAAGGGAATACAGGTCATGTTTTGGCAATCAGGCACCCACCTGGAGAACAAGGGCATACAGTTCAAGTTTTGGAAATCAGGCGTCCACCTGGAGAACAAGGGAATATAGCTCAAGTTTTGGCAATCAGGCACCCACCTGGAGAATAAGGGAATACGATTCAAGTTTCGGCAATCAAGCACCTACCTAGAGAACAAGGGAATACAGTTCAAGTTTTGGCAATTAGACGCCCATCTTGAGAACAAGGTAATACAGTTCAAGTTTTGGTAATCAGGCACCCACCTAGAGAACAAAAGGAACACATTTGAAGTTTGGCAATCAGGCACCGACCTAGAGAACAAGGGAATAAAGTTCAAGTTTTGGTAATCAGGCGCCCACCTGGAGAACAAGGGAATACAGTTCAAGTTTTGGCAATCAGGCACCCACCTAGAGAACAAGGGTATACAGTTCATGTTTTTGGCAATCAGGCGCCCACCTGGAGAACAAAGGAATATAGTTCAAGTTTTGGGAATCAGGCGCCCACCTGGAAAACAAGGGAATAGAGTTCAAGTTTTGGCAATCAGTCACCCACCTGGAGAACAAGGGAATAAAGTTCATTTTTGGAATTCAAGTGCCCACCTAGAGAACAAGGGAACACAATTCGAGTTTTAGAAATCAGGCGCCCACCTGGAGCGCAAGGGAAGTCATTTTAGAATTCAAATCAAGTTAGAAGTAGCATAAGCTCGAGGCAAGAATGCGAGTAAACAATCCGAGATGATCAACAGAAGTAATCTCGATCTAGAATAAAATAGAAAAAGAAAAAAAAAGAAAAGGGAAGTGAATCCAAAATACAGAGAAAGATGTGAACTGCTCAAGACATGGCTGAAATCACGAGCATTGCATGTGTCACGGCCCAAATTTCCCACCCTCGGGAGTTGTGATGGCGCCTACTCGTAGAAGCTAGGCAAGCCAAATTTAATTTTTTTTCATTAATATACAATCCCTTTTAACGATTTTTTGGCAATAATATAAAAGCAACAAAATTCAATAATAAGCGGAATTCTTAACGTTATATAAAACTGAATAGAAATGCTGAAATTTCAACAAAATCCTCTACCCAAGACTGGTGTCACAATACTCACGAACTGCTAAGAATACTAAATACAAACGTCTGAAAGAAAACATAAACTGTTTGTCTCGAATACAATGAGATAACAGTCTAAAAAGAGAGGATAAGGGAGACGTCGGGCCTGCGAACGCCTGCAAGGCTACCTCGGGTGTTGCTGGACTGAAGGCCTGGTCCCACACTAATGATGCTGCTGCTGCTGTCCGAAACCTGGATCTGTGCAAAATAGCACAGAGTGTAGTATTAGCACAACCGACCCCATGTGCTGGTAAGTGTCTAGCCTAACCCCGACGAAGTAGTGACGAGGCTAGACCGGACTACCACATAAACCTGTGCCATTTCATATATATATATAGATACAGCAGAATCGAAATACAAACAGATAAACAATATGGGAGGGGAAACATGCTGCGGGGAAACAACAATTTCCAAATAAGAGACGTCCAGTAACGAAGGAAAAGAACACAACTCAATCATAAGTAATGAAACAGAAATCAACAAGTGTACGACATCACCCTTCGTTCTTTTACTGTCATTATCACCAAGCAATAACATGTGCACGACATCACCCTTCGTGCTTTTACTCTCATTCCTCATATATATCAATAAAATCGGAATGGAATGGTACATCGTGCGGCAGGGCATCACCCTTCGTGATTTAACACTCTGTTCCCATAATAAGCGAATAATGCACGGCATCACCCTTCGTGCTTTACACTCTTTCCTCACCATAAACAAACAATGTATGGCATCACCCTTCGTGCTTTAACACTCTTCCTCACTCAATCAACCATCACAAACAAGGGCAAGGGAATAAATAAATAATAGTGGAAATCCCGGCAAGGGAACACAAAAATGCGATTAAAAACCCGGCAAAGGTACAACATTAATAACCTCAACGTCCCGGCAAGGGAGAATATTCAATAATCAACAACACCCCGACAAGGGAATAGATCATTAACTCTTTCTCTTTCTTTCACATTCATCTCATAGTTCACATTATCACTTGAGCCAATGCTCCAAAGATTTACTTATCTCATATACCTTCACAATTTGTATTTCAACTCGAGCCAATGATCCACGAAGTTTAAAGATCATAATTCCTTTCACAAGCTCTTTACAACATATAGAAGTCATCAATTAAGCATGGAAGGTATAACAAAATCCAACTATTCGCAAAATAAGGACTCATGGTCATGCTAGACACCAATGTATAGATACTCGTCACCATGCCTATACATCGTACCCGACAATTAGCAAGCAACAAATAAGACTCAACTCATATTCCCTCAAGCTAGGGTTAAACCAAACACTTAACTCGATGCTTTGAACTCAACTCAAGCCTCAACTATAGTTTTACCCCGTGATTCCAGCTCCAATCCGCTCGAATCTAGCCACAAATTACTCAATTACTTTAATAAACACTAAATGCATCAATTTGAATGCATAAAAATGAATTTCCCAAGTTTTTCACAAAAAATTCCAAAATCGCCCCCGGGCCTATGTGGTCAAAACCCGAAGTTCGAGCCAAAACCCAGTTATCCATTCCCCTATGAACTCAAATATGTAATTTGTTTTGAATCCCTAATTTTTGAAAAGCCTAGGTTCTACCCAAAACCCCAAATTTCACCCATGAAAATCCTTGATTTTAAGTGGAAAATATGTTAAATGATGTTAATGATTGAAAGAATTGAGTAAAAATCGACTTACAAATGATTTGGAATGAAACTTGTTCTTGAAAAATTGCCTAAGGAGTTGTATTTTGAAAGCGGGGTGAAAAATGGCCTAAAATTCGACTAAGTATAAAATTTGCTGAGCCTCAGATGTGGGAATTGCGAACTGGGATTCGCAACTGCAAACCCCGACCAAATATGGGAAATGCGAACCAGGGTTCGCATTTGCGAACCCTCATGAAAAGCCCAGTGTTCGCATTTGCGAACAAAAGGTCGCATTTGCGACCTGGCCATCCTTCGCATTTGCGGACAAAAGGTCGTATTTGCGACCTGGCCTCCCTTGCATTTGCGATCCAAAAGGTCACATTTGTGACCCAGAGCAATTCCCCCCTTTCTCGCATTTGCGATCAAGGGCTCGCATTTGCGAGAACTTCTTCGCAAATGCGAAGATACCAGAACTGAAGACCAGATTTTTTTTTCTAAGTTCACAATGCACTCAGACACCTATCCAAAACTCACCCGAGCCCTCGGAGCTCCAAACCAAATATGCACACAACCTCAAAAACATCATACAGACTTATCCGTACGATCAAGTTGCCAAAATAACATCATATATATTGAATTAAGCGTCAAAATCCATGATTTCTTCCAAATTTTCATTTTTAAGTCCGAAACACGTCGAACGACGTTCGTTTTCAACCAAACTTTACAGAAAGCGCTTAAACCATATATAAGACTTGTATCGGGCACCGGAACCAAAATATGGGCTCGATACCATAGTCTTTTAATCAAATTTCATTCCAATTTCCTTAATTATTTCCAAAAAATAATTTCACACAAAAATTCATGTCTCGGGCCTGGGACCTCGGAATTCGTGCCCAAGTCCCATATTTTCCTACGGACCCTCAGAGACCGTCAAATCATGGGTCCGGGTCCGTTTACCCAAAATATTGACCAGAGTCAAATTTATTCAATTTAATATCAAAATTTAGCTTTTTTCTCACAAAATTCATATTTAAGCTTTTTGACTATGCGCCCGGACTGCAAACACAAATCGAGGCCACCCTAAATGAGGTTTTAAGGCCTCAGAAGTACAGAATGGATAGGATATCGGACTCCACCTCTAAAACAATCGTTCATCCTCGAACGGACAAAGGAAGGAAGTACCTGAGTCGGGAAGAAGATGAGGATAAAGGCTCCGCATATCGGACTCGGACTCCCAGGTCAATGCCTTAGGAGGCTTACCTCTCCACTGAACATGCGTAGAAGGAAAACTCTTGGATCTCAACTGACGAACCTGCCGGTTCAAAATAGCTACCGGCTCCTCCTCGTAAGACAAGTCCTTGTCCAACTTGACATTGCTAAAATTTAACACGTGGGCAGGATCGCCGTGATACCTCCGAAGCATGGATACATGAAAAACTGGATGCACGGCTGATAAGCTAGGCGGCAATTGAAGTCTATAAGCCACCTCTCCCACTTGATCAAGAATCTTAAACTAACAAATGAACCTAGGGCTAAGCTTGCCCTTCTTTCCAAATCTCATGCGACACTCGGAGCAATACCCTCCCACCAACCATGAAAGCTACATCTCGAACCTTACAATCTGCATAGCTCTTTTGCCTAGACTGAGCTGAACAAAGCCTATCCTGGATGATCTTGATCTTGTTCAAGGCCTCCTGAACCAAATCTGTACCCAACAATCGAGCCTCTCCCGGCTCAAACCATCCAATCGGAGACTGACACCGTCTACCATATAAAGCCTCATAAGGAGCCATCTGAATGCTCGACTGGTAGCTGTTGTTGTAGGCAAACTCCTCTAAAAGCAAGAACTGATCCCACGAAGCTCCAAAGTAAATAAAACAAGCTCGAAGCATATCCTCTAGAATCTGAATAGTCTGCTCGGACTGACCGTCCGTCTGGGGATAAAATGTTGTGCTCAAATCTACCCGTGCACCTAACTCTCTCTACATCGCTCTCCAGAAGCACGAGGTAAACTGCGTACCCCAATCCGAAATGATAGACACGGGCACATCATGAAGGCGAACAATCTCCCGAATATAGATCTCAGCGAACCTCTCAGAAGAATAGGAGATTGCCACAGGAATGAAATGTGCTGACTTGGTCAGGCTATCAACAATAACCCATATCGCATCGAACTTCTACCGAGTTAGCAGAAGTCTAGTAACAAAATCTATAGTAATCCGCTCCCACTTCTACTCGGGAAGCTCAATCCTCTGGAATACACCACCAGACCTCTGATGCTCGTACTTAACCCGCTGATAATTCAAACAACAAGCCACATATGCTACGATATCCTTCTTCATTCTACGCCACCAATAATGTTGCCGCAAATCCTGATACATCTTCGCGGCGCCCGGATCAATAGAGTACCTGGAACTATGGGCCTCCTCTAAAATCAACTCTCGAAGCCCCTCCACATTGGGCACACAAACTCGCCCCTACAATCTCAAAACTCCATCCGCATCCAAGGTAACCTGCTTGGCACCTCCTCACTATACCGTGTCTCTAAAGACACACAAATGGGGATCATCAAACTGCCGATCACGGATACGCTCCAATAATGAAGAACGAGAAATCGTGCAAGCTAACACACGACTGGGCTAAAAAATATCCAGTCTTATGAACTGATTGGATAAATCCTGAACATCCAAAGCAAAGGGCCTCTGACTGACCGAAATATAAGCAAGACTGCCCATACTGGCCGACTTCCTACTCAAAGCATCAGCCACCACATTGGCTTTCCCTGGATGATATAAAATGGTGACATCATAATCCTTCAGCAACTCCAACCACCTTCCCTGCCTCATATTTAACTCCTTTTGCTTGAACAAGTACTGAAGACTCTTGTGATCAGCGAACACCTCGCAGGCCACACCATACAAATAGTGCCTCAAAATCTTTAATGCGTGAACAATAGCTGCCAACTCTAAATCATGCACTGGATAGTTCTTCTCATAAATCTTCAACTATCTCGAAGTATAGGCAATGACCTTTCCATCCTGTATCAACACTGGACCAAGCCCAATACGAGAAGCATCACAATAGACTGTATAAGGCCATAATCTTGTGGGCAAAACCAACACCGTTGTCGTAGTCAGAGCTGTATTGAGCTTCTGAAAGCTCGCCTCACACTCATTCGACCATCTAAATTGGGCACCCTTCTAGGTCAATCTGGTCATCGGGGCTGCAATAGATGAAAATCCATCCACAAACCGTCGATAGTATCCTGCCAACCCCAAGAAACTCCGAATCTCTATAGCTAATGCTGGTCTAGGCCAATTCTTGACTGCCTCTATCTTCTTTGGGTCCACCTGAATACCCTCTGCTGATACAACATGGCCGAGAAATGCAACTGAACCCAATTAGAATTCACACTTCGAGAACTTAACGTATAAATGACTATCCCTCAGAGTCTAAAGAACCACTCTAAGGTGTTGCTCGAGCTCCTCTTAGCTGCGGGAGTATATCAATATATCATCAATGAACACTATCACGAATGAATTCAAATAAGTCCTGAACACTCGGTTCATCAAGTCCATGAAAGCTGTTGGGGCATTTGTCAACTCGAATGACATAACCAAGAACTCATAATGCCCATACCGAGTGTGAAAAGCTGTCTTAGGGACATCGGATGTCCTAATCCTCAACTGAGGGTAACCAGATCACAAGTCAATCTTGGAAAATACCCTGGCACCCTAAAGATGGTCGAACAAATCATCAATCCTCAGCAGTGGATACTTATTCTTGACCGTTACCTTGTTCAATTACCGGTAATCAATACACATTCTCATTGACCCATCCTTTTTCACGACAAATAACACCGGCGCACCCCAAGGTGATACACTGGGTCTAATGCAACCCTTCTCAAGCAAATCCTTCAACTATTCTTTTAACTCCTTCAACTCCGGCGAGGCCATACGATATGGCAGAATAGAAATGGGCTGAGTGCTAGGAACCAGATCAATCCAAAAATTAATATCCCTATCGGGTGGCATACCAGGAAGGTATGAAGGAAAAACATCAGGGAACTCATAAACAACATGCACAGAATTGATAGAGGGAACCTCAGCACTGGAATCCTGAACATAAGCTAAATAAGCCAAACACCCCTTCTCGACCATACGCCGAACCTTCATATACAATATGACACTGCGAGTAGAATAACCTGGAGTCCCTCTCCACTCTAAACAAGGCATACCCGGTAAAGTTAAGGTCACTGTCTTGGCACGGCAGTCCAAGATAGCATGATAGGGTGATAACTAGTCCATCCCCAATATAGTATCAAAGTCGACCATATCTAAAAGCAATAAATCTACACGAGTCTCCAGACCCCCAATCACCACAACACAAGAGCGATGGACTCGATCATTATAATGGAATCACCTACCGGTGTAGACACATAAACAGGAATACCCAATGCATTACTAGGTATGATCAAATATGGGGCAAAATAGGAGGAAACATATGAATACATCGACCCTGGATCAAACAACATTGAAACATCTCTATCACAAACCAGAACCGTACCTGTAATGACCGCATCTGAAGCCTCTGCCTCGGGCCTAGCCTGAAGAGCATAACATTGGGGTTGGGCCCCACCACCCTGATCTACCTCTTCTACTGGCTAGCCTCCATCTCTGGCAGTCTAAGCTCCACCTTTATGACATATACCTCCACCTCTGGCACCGCTGCCCCCACTCTAGCTGGCTAGGCTGGCTGTGGAGTACCTGGTGCCTGAACCATTGCACGAGAACTTTGGTATTGAGAACTGCTCGGTGCTCGAGGGCAAAATCTAGTAATATGGCCCGTGTAACCACAAGTTTAACAAGCCCTCGGTGGCTGAGTCTGCTGGCCCTGTCGATCGAAATGACCACCACAAAAAATCTAAAGCGGCGGTGCACTGATAGGGGCTGGTGGTGCACTAAATGGCTGCTGATCAGAATAGTGCGCGTGAGAACCACGACCACCTGGGGCACCCTAAGAAACCTATAGGGCTGACTGGAAAGTCCTAGAAGGCTGACCCCTATCATATGAATCTCTGCCCCCAGATGAGGCACCACTGAATCGACCTGACTAACGGGGTCTCTTGTTTGCTCTATGACCACCCCCCTGTGGCAATACCATCTCGATCCTCCGGGCCACATTGGCCGCCTCCTGAAAAGTAATATCACTCCGTGCCTCTCTAGCCATCTGGAGATGAATAGGCTGGATGAGTCCATCAATAAACTGTCTCACTCTCTCCCTCTCAGTGGGAAGTATGATAATAGCATGGCGAGCCAACTCAATAAACCTGGTCTCGTACTGGGTGACTGACATGGATCCCTGATGGAGACGATCGAACTGCCTCCGATAGGCCTCACGCTGTGTGATAGGGAGAAACTTCTCCAGAAACAACACTGAAAAATGGTCGCATGTCAGGGCTGGAGACCCTACTAGTCTAGCTAAACAGAAATCCCTCCACCAAGTCTTGGCGGATCCAGATAGGCGAAATGCGCAAAAATAACTCCATTGGTCTCAACAATGCCTATGTTCCGAAGAACCTCGTGGAAGCTGTCCAAGTAATCCTGAGGATCCTCGGTAGATGTACCGCTAAAAGTGGTAGTTAAGAGCTTGGTGAACCTATCCAATCTCCACAAAGCATTGGCAGACATAGCTTCCCCATCACTTGCCTAGGCTACCACACCCGACTGCGCTGCTCTAACTGGCTGAACTGCTGGAGTCAGAACCTGGGGAGCTACCTGCTCCGGAGTACGAGTAGTAGGAGTCTAGGCCCCTCCTCCAGCCTGAGAGACAGCTGGTGCTACAGGAAGTAAGCCTGATTGGGTAACACTCTCCATGAGGCCCACCAATCGGACCAAAGCGTCCTGAAGAACTGGAGTAGCAATAAACCCCTTTGGGACCTGAGCTGGGCCCACCGGAACTGCTGGGGCTGGGGCCGGAACCTCCTCGTCAAAGTCAACCTGAGGCTCCACCACTAGTGCTATTGCTCGGGGCTAAGCTCTGCCCCTACCTCGGCCTCTAGCACGGCCTTGTCCTCTGCCCCTAGCGGGAGCTACCTGGGGCTTGGACTGCTGATCGAAAGATGAGGAAGCATGTGTTCTCGCCATCTGCAAAAGAACAGAGTACAAATTCAATTAGCATTGAGAAACCAAACCTCACGACAAGGAAGAACAAATGTGAAACATTTCCTAACTCGGTAGCCTCTGGGGGATAAATACAGACATCTCCGTACTGATCCCTCAGACTCTACTAAGCTTGTCCGTGAGTTGTGAAACCTATGTAACCTAGAGCTCTGATACCAACTTATCACGACACGGATTTCCTTCCCTCGGGAGTCATGATGGCGCCTACTCGTAGAAACTAGGCAAGCCAAATTTAATTACTTTTTCATTAATATACAATCCCTTTTAACAATTTTTCGGCAATAATATAAAAGCAACTAAATTCAATAATAAGCAAAAGTCTTAGCGTTATATAAAACTGAATAGAAATGCGAAAAGTTCAGCAAAATCCTCTACCCAAGACTGGTGTCACTGTACTCACGAACTGCTAAGAATACTAAATACAAATGTCTGAAAGAAAACATAAACTGTTTGTCTCGAATACAATGAGATAACAGACTAAAAAGAGAGGATAAGGGAGACGCCGGGCATGCGGACGCCTGCAAGGCTACCTCAGGTCTCACTGGACTGAAGGCCTGCTCCCACACTAATACTGCTGTTGCTGGTGTCCGAAACCTGGATCTGTGCAAAATAGCACAGAGTGTAGTATCAGCACAACCGACCCCATATGTTGGTAAGTGTCTAGCCTAACCCCGACGAAGTAGTGACGAGGCTAGACCGAACTACCACATAAACCTGTGCAATTTCATATATATACAGCGAAATCAAAAAACAAATAGATAAACATTATGGGAGGGGAAATATGCTGTGGGGAAACAATAATTTCCAAATAAGAGTTGTCCAGTAACGAAGGAAAACAACACAACTCAATCATAAGTAATGAAACAGAAATCAACAAGTGCACAACATCACCCTTCGTGCTTTTACTCTCATTCTCACCAAGCAATAACATGTGCACAGCATCACCCTTCGTTCTTTTACTCTCATTCCTCACATATATCAATATAATCGGCACGGAATGGTACATCGTACGGCACGGCATCACCCTTCGTGCTTTAACACTTTGTTCCCATAATAAGCGAATAATGCATGGCATCACCCTTCGTGCTTTACACTCTTTCCTCACCATAAACAAATAATGCACGGCATCACCCTTTGTGCTTTAACACTCTTCCTCACCCAATCAACAATAAAAAACAAGAGCAAGGGAATAAATAAATAATAATGGAAATCCCGGCAAGGGAACACAAACAAGCGATTAAAAACCCGACAAGGGTACAACATCAATAATCTCAACGTCCCGGCAAGGGAAAATATTCAATAATCAACAATGCCCCGACAAGGGAATATATCATTAACTCTTTCTCTTTCTTTCACTTTCATCTCATAGTTCACATTATCACTTGAGCCAATGCTCCAAATATTTACTTATCTCATATACCTTCACAATTTGTATTTCAACTCGAGCCAACGCTCCACGAAGTCTAAATATCACAATTCCTTTCACAAGCTCTTTAAAACATATATAAGTCATCAATTAAGTATGGAAGGTATAACAAAATCCAAACTATTCGCAAAATAAGGACTCACGATCATGCTAGACACCAATGTATAGATACTCGTCACCATGCCTATACATCGTACTCGGCAATTAGCAAGTAACAAATAAGACTCAACTCCTATTCCCTCAAGCTAGGGTTAAACCAAACACTTACCTTGATGCTTTGAACTCAACTCAAGCCTCAACTATAGCTTTACTCCGTGATTCCGCCTCCAATCCGCTCGAATCTAGCCCCAAATTACTCAATTACTTTAATAAACTCTAAATGAATCAATTTGAATGCATAAAAATAAATTTCCCAAGTTTTTCCCAAAAATTCCAAACTCACCCCCGGGTCCACGTGGTCAAAACCCGAAGTTTGAACCAAAACCCGGTTACCCATTCCCCCAAGAACTCAAATATGTTATTTATTTTGAAATTGGACCTCAAATTGAGGTCTAAATCCCCAATTTTTGAAAAATCTAGGTTCTACCCAAAACCCCCAATTTCACCCATGAAAATCCTCTATTTTAAGTGGAAAACATGTTAAATGATGTTAATAATTGAAAGAATTGAGTAAAAATTGACTTATAAATGATTTGGAATGAAACTTGTTCTTGAAAAATCGCCTAAGGAGTTGTATTTGAAAGTGGGGTGAAAAATGGCCTTAAATTCGACTAAGTATAAAATTTGCTGAGCCTCAGATGTGGGAATTGAGAACTTGCGAACCCCGACCAAATATGGGAAATGCGACTCATGAAAAGCCCAGTGTTCGCATTTGCGAACAAAAGGTTGCATTTGCGACCTGGCCATCCTTCGCATTTGTGGACAAAAGGTCGCAGTTGCGACCTGGCCTCCCTCGCATTTGCGATCCAAAAGATTGTATTTGCGACCCAGAGCAATTCCCACCTTTCTCGCATTTGCGATTAAGGGCTCGCATTTGCAAGAAATTCTTCGCAAATGCGAAGATACCAGAACTTAAGACCACATTTTTTTTCTAAGTTCAAAATGCACTCCGACACCTATCCAAAATTCACCCGAGCCCTCGGGGATCCAAACCAAATATGCACACAACCTTAAAATATCCTACGAACTTATCCGTACGATCAAATCGCTAAAATAACATCATATACATTGAATTAAGCCTCAAAATCCATGATATCTTCCAAATTTCTATTTTTAAGTCCGAAACACGTCAAACGATGTCCGTTTTCATCCAAACTTTACAGAAAGCAGTTTAACCATATATAAGACTTGTACTGGGCGCTGGAACCAAAATACGGGCCTGATACCATAGTCTTTTAATCAAATTTCATTTTCAATTTCCTTAATTATTTTCAGAAAATAATTTCACATAAAAATTCATTTCTCGGGCCTGGGACCTCGGAATTCGATTCCGGGCATACGCCCAAGTCCCATATTTTCCTACAGACCCTCCGAGACCATTAAATCACAGGTCCAGGTCTGTTTATCCAAAATGTTGACCAGAGGCAAATTTATTCAATTTAATATCAAAATTTAGCATTTTTCTCACATAATTCATACTTAAGCTTTCCGACTATGCGCTCGAACTGCGCACGCAAATTGAGGCAACCCTAAATGAGGTTTTTAAGGCCTCGAAGTATAGAATGGGTAGGAAAATAGGTGATGATCCTTTGGGTCATCACAGCTTGTCCGGTCTTGATCTAAAGAAGAATGAACTAGCACCTGCGGTTAGCAAGCGTCAAGGTTCAAATCTAAAATCTGCATGAATAACCATTCAAGACTCAAGATCAAGTTTCAGAAGACTTATAGATAGGAATCTTGTAACTCATAGTTGACAGGCTTAGTTAATTTTTTTAATTTTTTTTTGATTTTGATGTAATAAGAGGATCGCGACCGAAACCTCAACAGAACGGCACCTCGACCGGCTCTCCACCTCTGTGTACTCCGTTACCTCATTCACTTCTGAACTACACGTGGCCTGATTACTTTATAGCCAAGGATATGTAGGCAGCTCAGATACCAGGGCTCGATCACATTCTTCCTTCTTCTAGCTTTTGGTCTCTCTAAATAAGGGTCGGGTCAAAAAACATGTCTAGTCGTTCTTTGTCTGAAAATACTTCGTGCTTCCAGTCAAAGAGGGGCAGTTGTACACATGTGATTTTCGACCCTCCCCAAGATTTTACATATTTTAGCATTTAAATACTTAGTTTAGGTCTAATATAGTTATTTCAACTAATTTTGACTCTTTTACTTTATTTTATTATAAAAATAAAAATTACAAAAAATGTTTCATTAATGTTTTGTAGTCATTTTTAATCTTGAGAAAAATACCAAAAATAGGTTTGTTTTAATGGTTAATCTTATTTTAATAGTTATTTTATTTAATTAGGATTAATTAGTAAATAAGGTAGTATTTTAGTCTTGTTCATAGAGAAAGAATAAAATTTGGGCTCAAACGACCCATTTTTAGGCCTAATTTTTTGACCTAGCCCATAGTAACCCAAGCCCAATACCCCTAAAACCCTAGACCTAGACATAAATATAACCCTAGAGTCTAAGTAGAGGATTAGCCATTTTCTATTATGAGAGGGACCTTATCTTCTTCCTCACGATATACAAAAAAACCCTAGGAGCTAAGGAGATTAAAAAAGGATCAGCAGCAGTAGAAACGAAAATAGACAACCAGCACCCCTATCGGAACTTCATCTGCTTCAATACACAAAATCGAGAAACCTTCTTATCCCTCAAGACTTAACCAAAAACGACCCCGTCTCCACCTTCTTCAACATCAACCAGCGATGGACTAACCCTCTTTCACCTCACACCAAACGACCCCATCTCCGCCAGCAATAGAACCAACATCTACCCCTGAACCTCACACCAACCACACAAATGACACACCTCTCACAGCACCTGGAACTCGCCGGAGACAACAGCAGCTGATGCCATCTTGTTATTGCCGGAATCCAGCAAGAATAAACCCAGTTTGCTGCTTCTGCTTGTTCCCATTCACAATAGCTTGCCGTAACACGCACACACAGAGTCACGTACAAAAACACAAATGGGACAGAAATAAAAAAAGGATCTAGGGTTCTTAGAATCTTTGAAAAATCAAAAAACTGAATGATGTGGTGCAACGTAAGAATTCAGCAAAGGCATGTAGTCATGTTCTGGTACTTCTTGTAGTGATTGATACGGTGTTCATATATTGGAAGCAGGCCTGGCAGAGAATTTCGAATGTTAGAATTGGGCTCTAAGCTTATTTGCTTGAATAAAAAGAAATATCTTCAAAATTGATCGAGCTAATGTGCTTAACTGGGTTTTAGTAGCATGAGTAGGTGCTCTTTTTGGGATTTTGAGTCTGGAATAGCTCTGTATGGTGATTCTGGTGTTGGGAGGCGATCGGAAGTGAACTCAGAGTTTCGTGGGTCATTTTGGAGTCATTTGGCTAAAAATAGAAATTTGAAGGTTTTTGAGGAGCTTAACTGGAAATGGAATTTTTTATATCGGGGTCGGAATCCAGTTTCGAAAGTTGGAGTAGGTCCGTAATATCGAATGTGACTTGTGTGCAAATTTTGAGATCAGTCAGATGTGATTTGATAGGTTTCGACATCGAATGTTGAAGTTTGATGTTCTAAAGTTCATTAAGCTTGAATTGGTGTGAGATTTATGATTTCGATGTTGTTTGATGTGATTTGAGGCCTCAAGAAGGTCCGTGTTATGGGACTGGTGTGTGATTGGACAGGGCCCCGGGGGCCCAGGGTATGTTTCGGGGTAGTTTCGTATCATTTCGAGTTATTTTGCAATAGCTGATGCTGGTGTCTGGTATTATTCTTCATGTTCACGAGGATTCTCTCAAGTTTGAGAAGAAGGATTTGGCTTCAGGGACTCTGTTCTTCGCGTTCGCGAAGAGATCCTCGCGTTCGCAAAGGAAATCTCTGTTGCACAGGTCTGACTTCGGAGGCTCATATCTCGCAATTATAAGGAATTTGGAGATGATCTACAAATTAAAGTTGTATCCCTTTGTGTCTAGTTTTCAGAATAGTAAATAATTGAGCATTTGGATTTGTGTACATAAAGTTATGGTTGGTACACTATAGGCTGTCCGAAAAGATGAAGAAGAAATTTGTGTTGCACATGGCTGACTTTTGCAGCTTATATCTTAAAATCTATAAGGAATTATGTCAGGACCCCAAACCCGATCGTGATGGCGCCCAACACAATTGCTACGCAAGCCCGACCATTTCAACACTCTTAACCCGAGTATGAAAACTCATCACCAGTTAGTTAGATATTTATAACAGTTAGCAAGATTAATAATTCTGACAATAGATAGAAACAATACAGAAAGCCATAGTAATACCAATATAACTCCCAAAAGATCTGGGGTCACGAGTCTAGAGCCTCTAAATACAACTGAGTAATAAATTCTCAAAATACATAAGTCTAGGATGCGGAAATATAAAGGGATAAGGGGGAGAAGTCGGGTCCTGTGGACGCCAGTCAGCTACCTCGACAACTCCTGAGATAATCTGGAGAGCAGCAACAACGCTACGAAGCCTCCGGAACACCTGAATCTGCACACATGGTGCAGAGAGTAAAATGAGTACTTCCAACTCAGTGAGTAATAAGCATATATAATGACTGAGAATGAGAATACCCGAAATACCACAATGTAAAGCTACAGACAATAGTTTAGCACAATTAACGGTGTAACAACATCAAGCAATGACGGGTAAAACAGATAGGTATCGATGCATGAATGCAATGCAATGCACATGACCGCTGCGGCGCGCAACCCGATCTATTTGGGTACCCGTGCTCGCTGTGGGGTTTCAGACTTCGGAGGGACTCCTACAGCCCAAGCGCAATATCATCGTAGCATTCGCTGCGGCGTGTAGCCCGATCCACACTCAGTCCAGATATATGCATGTAAGCCACACAGGCACAGTCAAGTTTATCATTTTCAGTTCCAATTATTAGGAATTATAGATTAAGTGTTTAAAACTTTATAAATTCACTAATCATTTCGAGACAGTGTGTAACTCAGGACTGATATCATGAAAACATGCTAAGCATCATAAAACAGTGATAATAATCCCTAAGGGATCCATAAAAAATATTTTATAGTTTTTAATTTTATACATAAAAAATAATTATTAAAATCTAATTTGTAAGAATTTTCTAAATTATTTTATAGTTTTTAATGTCTTGAGATATTATTTATTTGTGGGCTTGTAAATTCACTATCCACTAAGTAGATTTTATCTACATAACCTAAATATCAAGCCCAAACTAAAACCCAACAAGACAAAAAATAATAAAATAAATTATTTCATATCTTTCCTATATTCCAATTCCAAAATCAAAGAACCCCAAATATTGAAAACCCTTCCCCCACATCACATGAGCTTCTTGCTTGTCATTTTGCTCACATAACTGGTGATTATTTTAGTGTTGAGGTTTATCAAGTTTACAGTGCTTTGCTTTGTCACATGTTTGTTGTCATTTTCTATTATGGAAGATTTTAGAATTATGATTTATACGAATAATTGGTATTCCTCATATATTATTAAGAAAAATAGTAATCATGCGTATAATTGGTGATTATTTGATCTCTTTTTCAAGAATAATATAACTAAAAGGAAAATCGAAAAATTAAAAAAATCGACTAAAACCGAAACTGAAAAAACCGAATTTATGTTGGTTTGATTTGATTATGAATTTAGTAAACCGACATAATTGGTTTAATTTTGGTTTAATAAAAAACCGAACCAAACCGCCTCATGTACACCCCTACCTACTGGTGTAGACACATATACAGGAGCACTCAAAGAATCACTAGGCATGACTAGATACGGTATAAAATAAGATGACACATAGGAGTATGTAGACCCTGGATCAAATAGAACTGAAGCATCTCTACTACAAACCAGAACAATACATGTGAAAACTACATCGGAAGCCTCAGCCTCAGGCTTGGTTTAAAGAGCATAACATCGGGGATGGGCCCCTCCACCCTGAACTACATCTCTGGGATAGCCTGCTGCTGGCGGGCCTCCACCTCTAGCTGTCTGACCTCCACCTCTAATACCTCTATCTCCACCTCTAGCACCTTTACCCCCACCCCTAACTGGCAGAGCGAGCGGTGGAACACCTAGTGTCTGAACCATAGTACGGGAACCCTACTGCTGCGACTGAATACCCACTAACCCCGGACAAGTCCTCCGGATATGACCATACTCACCGCACTCAAAGCATCCACCTGAGAGCTGCGGCTAAGGAAACTGAGACTGACCCTGGCGACCTGAATGACCACCCCGAAAACTCTGGAGCGCGGTGCATTGATAGGAGCTGGTGATGCACTATAGGGTTGTTGATCAGAATACTGCATATGAGAACCATGATCACCTGAAGCACCGTGAGAAACATGAAGTGCTGACTGAAAAGGGATAGGAGGATGGCCTCTACCATACAAATGCCTCCAGACAAGGCACCACTGAATCTGCCTGAATGACGAGGCCTCTTGTCAGACCCCTGACCACCCTCATGCGACAGAACCATCTCAACTTTCCTGGCCACATTGGCCGCCTCTAGAAAAGAAATCTCACTCCCCATCTCCTTAGCCATCTGAAGTCGAATAGGCTGAATAAGTCCCTCAATGAACCTCCTCACCCCCTCTCTTTCAATGAAAAGTATGATAAGTCAATAAATCTGGTCTCGTACTGAGTAATAGTCAAAAAACCCTGCTAGAAACGCTCAAACTGCCTCCGATAGATCTCTCTCTGAGTGATAGGGAGAAACTTCTCCAGAAATAGCTGAGTAAACGGCTCCCAAATCAGAGCCGGTGATCCGGATGGTCTGGCCAAACAATAATCCCTCCACCAAGTCTTGGCGGATCAAGACAAGTGAAAAGTAGCAAAGTCGACCCCATTGGTCTCCACTATCCCCATGTTCTTGAGAACCTCATGACAGTTGTCTAGATAATCCTGGGGATCCTGAGAAGATGCACCACTAAAAGTAGTAGTGAAGAGCTTGTTGAACCTGTCCAATATCTACAAAGAATCGGCAGACATAGCTGCTCCATCACCGGTCTGAACTACCACACCCTGCTACTGCTCCAACTGGCTGAGCTGCTGGAGTCTGAAACTGGGGAGCCATCTGCTCCGGAGTGCGAAAAGCAGGAGTCTGGGCTCCTGCTCCAGCCTGAGAGACGGCTGGCGCTACAGGAAGCAAGCCTACCCGGATGACGCTCTCCATAATGCCCACTAGACGGACCAGAGCATCCTAGAGTACTAGGTAGCAATAAACCCCTCCGGGACCTGAGCTGGGCCCACCAGAATTGCCTGGGCAGGAAACTCATTATCAAAGTCAACCTGAGGCTCCGCCGACTGTGCTGCTGCTCTGGGATGAGCTCTGTCCCTACCTTGGCCTCTAGAACGGCCTCGCCCTCGCCCTCGCCCTCGCCCTCGCCCTCGCCCTCTGCCCTCGTGGGAGCTGTTAGTGATGTCGGGCTGCTGATCAGTGGATGAGGAAGCGCGTGTTCTCTCCATCTGCGAAAGAACAGCATTGAGAAATCGAACCGCACGATAGGAAAGAATAGATGTGAAGTGTTTCCTAACTCTATAGCCTCTAGGGGATATATACAGACGTCTCTGTATCGATCCCTCAGACTATACTAAGCTTGTCTATGAATTGTGAGACCCATATAACCTAGAGTTTTGATACCAACTTGTCACGACCCGAATTTTTCACCTTCGGGAGTCGTGATAGCGCCTACTAGTGAAAGTTAGGCAAGCCGACCATTTGAACAAATTACCTTTTTCCCATTTTAATTCTTTAGCAAATGTCAATCAATAGTTTATAAATAGCAGAAATTTAAAATAATTTGAAGAAATAATTAATCATTTAAATAATTCCAACATGATTTCTTATACAGTAAAAAAAATTACCCAAGGCTAGTGTCACAACTCCACAGATGGTCTAAAAATTCTATAAACAAGGTCTGAAAAATAAATGCAACATTGTTTCTGAATTACATAAGTGAAACAGGAAGAAAAATAGAGGGAGACGACAGGGCCTACGGACGCCCGCAGGAATACCTTGGGTCTCCGTATGGACTGAAGGCAGCCACCCAAGCTAAGGTTCAAAAGCTGCTACTCCGGGATCTGCACACAGTGCAGAGTGTAGTATCTGCACAATCGATCCCATGTACTGGTAAGTGCCTAGCCGAACCCCGGCGAAGTAGTGACGAGGCTAGGACCAGACTACCAAATAAACCTCTACAATTATATCATATACAACGGAAAATAAAGCAGAATTGTACAATCAAGAATGGGAGGGAGAAACATGCTGCGGGGGAATATCATTTACCAACAGTTACTCAGGAGAAAAAGAATAAAGAACAATTCAAAATTCGCAGCAGAAATAATAAGGAAACCGTAACAAATCAATAACCGCTTTTATCCTTTATTGTTGCAGTGTGCAACCGATCCAAATCATAAATAAATATTGTTGCGGCGTGCAACCAGATCCAAATATAATACTGTTGCGGCATGCAACCTGATCCAAATATAATATTATTGCAACGTGCAAACCCGATCCAAATATAATATTGTTGCGGCGTGCAACCCGATCCAAATATAATATTATTGCGGCATGCAATCGATCCAAATATAGTATTGTTGCGGCATGCAACCTGATCCAAATATAATATTGTTGCGACGTGCAACCCGATCCCAATATACAATTCGACACCAATCACAAAAGCGTCCCGACAAGGGAACAACAATATTCCGGCAAGGGAATCGATATTACAACCAAATACGTCCCGGCAAGGGAATCAACTATAGCCAAACTTGTTCCAATATTTAACTTCACAAAGAAATCTCAACTATCACCAATACTCAACCATAGGCAATTTCTACAAGAATAATCATAATTTTTTCCCAACAAATCGAATCAACAACTTAGGCATTTGTAGTACTTATTAAGAACACAATGAATTCAATTTAAGACTCAAGGGCATGCTTGACAACGACATATATATACTCGTCAACATGCCTATACGTCAAACTCAACAAATAACACATAGCAAATAGCACTAGACTCCTAATCCCTCAAGCTAAGGTTAGACCAAACACTTACCTCGATGCCATGAACACAATTCAAACATCAACTATCGCTTTACCTCTTGATTCCACCACCAATTCGCACATATCTAGCCACAAGTTACTTAATTATATCAATAAATGCTAAATGAATTAATTCACATGCATGAAAATAGGTTTTCTAAAGTTTTTCCCAAAAAGTCAAAAATCGTCCCCCGAGCCCACATGGTCAAAACTCGAGGTTCGAACTAAAATCCGATTACGCATTCCCCCACGAACCCTAATATATAATTTATTTTGAAATCGGACCTCAAATAGAGGTCTAAATCCTTAAAGTTTGAAAAAACTATGTTCTACCCAAACACCCAATTTCTCCCATAAAAATTATTAATTTTGAGTTAAAATCATGTGAAAAGATGTTAAAGATTAAAGAAAGCAAATTAGAAATGACTTACAATTGATTTGGAAGAGAAGTTTGTCTTTGAAAAATCGCCCAAGAATCTTTTGGTTTTGAAAGGGTTTGAAAAATGGAGATTTTCGGCTAAATTGTAAATTTGCAGGTCGCAGATATCGCAATTGCGATCAAACCTGCTACCGTCGCGTTTGCGATCATATGTTCGCAATTGCGAACTCGCATTTGCGAAGGTGGTGTCGTATTTGCGACCACTGGCTCTACTGAAGGCATCACATTTGCGATGTGTACCTCGCATTTGCGAGGTAGTGTTGGCCCTGGGCTTTTCGCATTTGCGACATAACTCTCGCATTTGCGAGCTCGTATTTGTAAGCCTTGCTTCGCAAATGCGAAACCTGCATGCCTGCAATATACCAGCAAATTTCTAAGTGCAAATTTCTCTCCGTGGCCCAATCAAAACTCACCCGAGCCCTCGGGGCTCCAGACTAAACATGCCCACCAACCTAAAAAATATCATACGGACTTGCTCGTGCGTTCAAATCACCAAAATAACATCAAACAACTATGAATTTAGCATCAAAATCATGAAATTGCTTAAGAACATATAATTTTTCAATTTTCTCAAATAAGTTCTGATTCATGTCATTTCAAGTTCGTTTCTTACCAAATTTCACAGACTCAACTTGAATCATATATAAGACATGTACCGGGCTCCGGAACCATAATACGGTCCTGATACCATCAGCTTCTAATTATTTTTTCATTTTCAAAAACTCATATATATTCTAGAAAATAACTTTCTTTGAAAATTCACTTTTCGGGCTTGGGACCTCGGAATTTGATTACGGGCATACGCCCAATTCTCATATTTTCCTACGGACACTCGAGGATCGTCAAATTACGGGTCTGGGTCCGTTTACCCAAATGTTGACTGAAGTCAACTTAAATTCATTTTAAAGATACTTTTTATCATTTTTTACATAATAGCTTTTCGTCCGGACTAGGCACGCAAAATGTGGTGAGGCAGAAAGAGGTTTTTAAGGCCTTGGAACATAGAATTTATTTCTAAAATAAGTGATGACCTTTTGGGTCATCACAACTTACTTTGCATTTTTGTAGTACCGACACATGTATGTCTAGTGGCCTAGTTAGGCGCATCAGCATGGTTGATACAGAAACTTAGGTGAGTTGCACCTCTTGAGACGACCTGCAGCATGTAGAGTCTCCTTCAGAGCATTGTACTATATTTTCTTTTCTGTTCAATTTGTATTCCAGACAATAGTTGTATTACATTATTTCTTAGAAATTGCTCATGCACTTGTGACACCGGGTTCTGGGATGATTATGGGGTATTCTGTATTAACTTCTAAATATTCTTTTATTTATTTTGTAAAGATTATCTTTAACTAGATGAAAATTATAGTTTTTACAAGTATCTAAATGAGAATTTAATTAAGTATTTGTGGTTGGCTTACCTGATAGCGGTGTCCGATGCCATCACGATCCTTAGTGAATTTTGGATCGTGACACTAATATTATTTCAGAAAGTGCAACATCATGTAAGATTAAAAAATTCAGAGGTATATATATCTATTGTATTTCTCGTGCTATTGTTAAAGCTATTTTTTGTTAAATTTTGTGAAACTTTTAGTACAGTGTAACTGAGAAATTACACATATATGTGTGAATACCCATTTGGATATAAAATATATTAAGTAGTTAAATCGAGGGATTGTTTTTGTTTCCACAATGTATTTTTCAAAAACATAATCTTGAAGCATTCCAACTAAAAGTATATTGTATATTTTATTAGATTTTGAAAAATTTTAAAAATATATTATCCAATAGAATATTATTTATTCTTCTGGATTTTCCTGGAAGAAAATATTAGAAACAATGTAGAGGGAATTACTGACTTCCACTCTTTCTCTTTCACTTCGGAAAATGATGGGTCTTGTAGTTTGCTCTCAAATACTGTACGTTTTAGAATGAATAGTTTATGTTTTGATATTTTCGCCTTGATTGTGTGAGATTTGTTATATTTTATATTGTAAAAATTAAGAAATACTATAGAAAAAATATGTCGAACTTTTGTTTTCAAAGTTATATTTTCTCAATTATTAATTAATATCTTAAAAGGTTATATTTCTCTCATTTTCCTTTTATCGTATACCTTATTTTGGAAATCCAAAAATTGTATACATATTTTTTTAAAGAAAAGAAAGAAGGATGATACAAAGATTTTACAAAAATCTAAAACTAAACCTTGTGTTGGATTTTTTATATTTATTCTTCTTGATGTTAATATTATATCAGGGAAATTTACAAAAAAGTTATGACAATAATGCATAAAGAGCTAAATATTTTGCTGGACTTTAACTGAGTACCTAATTATATAAAACATTATATTTATTTTTTAGTTCATTTTATTCTAATAATATTGTCATGTTATGGACAATGGCGCAACAAGCAGCAATGTTAATAGTTAGTACTTCATTATTCATTAAATAAATGTTGGTTTACTTTCCAATTTTATTTCCTCAAATCAAGAAAGATATTGTAACCTTTATATATGTTGATCGAAAAAAGTATATTTCTTTATATATTTTAAACTCAAAGGAAAATTCACATGCTTCATTATCTATTATTTCGGATTAATTCTCTTCATTTATAGCCAATGCCAAAGCTCATGAGGGTCTCACCATATATAAAAAAGAAAAAAGGGGAGGAGTACACTTTTTTTAGTCCTATTTTCTTTGTTTCTCTTACTATATAAATTTATATAATTTTAAAATTGGAGTGGCAGACTAACATTAGGTCCTTGTATACTTAAATAACATATTGCTCTTGTACATTTTACCTTTTACAAACAAGTTCATATTTTCTATATGTTCTATTTTAGTTCTAATAAAGCAGATTTGCAACTTCGCTTGTATTAAAATAACCATCTTTTTATTTCTCTTACAGCTCATGGATCTCTTAGATCACGCTCTAAGAATCTCTTGTGAACAAATTGAAAATCTTATGAGAAATGTCAGATCATCGCCTAAAATTTTACTATAAGTTATTACAAACGTTAGAGGACAATCTAAGAGCGCGTTTGTACATAAGAAATTTTTCACTTTTTTTTCCAAAAAAATTTACCTTTTTTCAAAATCATCGTTTGGTCATAAAATTTCCAATTTTTACTTGAAGATGCATTTTGAAATTTTTGAAAATTTTAAAAAACTCCAAAAAATTATTTTTTAAAATTTTCACTCAGGTGACTCACAAAACTTCAAAAACAACCTAAAATTATATTTATGTCCAAACACAACTCTAATTTTCAAATACCATTTTCACTTGAAAAAAAATATCACTTTTTTTTTGAAATTTTACAATTCTTATGTCCAAACGCCCACTAATATTTTATATGTAAGATTAAGGAATATGTAAGCAAACATAAGGCTCGAGTCTAATATTGTCCAGAAGAGTAAATTTCTAAGAGAAACTATCGTAAACCACTATAATTTAGAGCCTAGTAACTATAATTTGCCTAATTACCATTTGTAGTTGCTATTCAATTGTTACTAACTTATATCACTTGTATTTAAACGTACAACGGATACAACTTATGTCAATTGTATTTGTTCACACAACAAATACAACGTGTATCAACTGTATTCATTTGCGCCATTGTATTCATTCGTGTAACGAATACAATATGTATCAACTTTAACCAATTGGAAATACAGGATGTATACAATGGATATAACTTGTATCAACTTTATGTGTTCGCGCAACGAATACAATTAAGGCAAAATATAAAAATATAGAAAAATAAATGTTCTTGTTGAGAGTCAAACTCAAGACCTTTGCTAGATAAACAAGCACTCTAACCAACTGATGTCATGACCCCAAATAACCCGGTCATGATGGCGCCTATCACAATACTAGGCAAGCCAACCCAAATAAATAACCACAGTAAATTACTTTTAATAAACCATTTTTCTAACACTGATTAAGATTCAAATTTTCACAAGAAATATCTAAATCACTGAAATGTGTGGAAAGACAGTACAACAACAACCAACACAGGCCAACAATCTGGTGTCACAAGTCTAGAGCATCTAAATACAACTAGTTCGACTGTCTACTACATAACAAGTCTAAAATTGTGGAAAAAAGGATAGGAAGGAGGAAAGTAGGGTTGCGGACGCCGTGGAGCTACCTTGCAGTCTCCGGTAAGCTCCGATAATGCTGGGAACCCTTACTCTACCGCTCGGGCACCTGAATCTGCACATAAGATGCAGGGAGTAACGTGAGTACGCCAACTCAGTAAGTAACTAAAGTAAATAAGCTTTGAGTGCAGTGACGAGTAGTTAAAAATCATATATAAGACTATACAACAGAATATCAAGTCAAACTCAACAGTTTAAAAGCCAGTTACTTCGTAAAAACTTCAGTTACGATTGAAATACTCAATTACTAAGCAGTTTTCAACAGAGGCTCGTTATTAAAGAAGAGTGAAAAATCAAATAAAAGTGTCATAAATAGGACACTCGGGCAACCCGATCCATAATATATATATATATATATATATATATATATACTCCTCACCATTAGGTCCTCAACCTCTCTCAGTCATTACCCTCATAGCCACTCGGGCATAACAGTGGAAATCAGGAAAACTCAGCCCAAACAGTTTTTCACATTTAAAGAAGTAGAGTGATAAAAATTAGATTTAAACAATAAATAGGTAAAACATGATTGAGGATATGCTTTCAAACAAATAGAGTGAGGAAAATAGTAAAAATGCCCCTAAGGGTATCAACTGGTCGGCACAAGGCCCCAAACATGGCATACAACACATAATATAGTGTTAACCTCTAAAATACGTGATATCATAAGATTTTAAATCAAATACACAGCTTAATAGTCGCTACGGGACGGACCAGCTCACAATACCTACACGTGCACACCCACACACTCATCACCTCATTTATCAAAACAATACGAAATACTAGGGTTTTATACCCTCAGTTCTAGATTTGCAATGGTTACTTACCTCAAACCGGATGAAATACTACTCTATGACGCCTTTGCCTCTCCCCTCGACCTCAACTCGCGCCGAATCTATCCAAAATCATAATCATAACATTAAAATATACTAAGGAAACGAAGCGCATGAAAAAATAATCAAATTATACAAAAAATCCCGAAATTGATCCAAACCCGACCCTCGGACCCACGTCTCGAAATTCGATAAAATTCATATCAATGGAATACTTATCCTCTACGAGTTCATACAAACCAAAAATACCAAAATCCGACCTCAAATGGCTCCTCAAATCCTCACTCAAAGCTTTCCGATATCAAGCCCTAATTCCTCAATTTTTTCTTCCTCAATCTCCACTAATACCATGATTAAACAAATGAAAAATAGTCATAAACTCAAGTAATCAAGCTTATGTAGCTTACCCAACTGATATTCTTCTATTTCCCCTTGAAATTACTGCACTAGTTCACTTTCCGTCTTCAAAAATGGAGAACTTAGCAAAAATTCGCAAAGGAAACTTTATATACCTTCTGACCCACGGATTCCGCACCTGCGGTCCATTTCCCACTTTTGCGGTCCCGCTTCTGCGGTCTAACCCACCACATCTATGGTTTTCACTTAAATGCTCAATTCCATATCTGCGATAATACACCCGTACCTGCGCTACCGCATGTGCGCTCCAGTGGTCGCTTCTGCGATTCCAGCTGACTTACCTCTTGGTCGCATTTGCGGCTCCTTCTCCGCTTCTACGAGTCCACACCTGCGTTCCCCTAGCCACAGGTGCGGTTATAACAGCAATAGGAAAATCTTCGGTTGCCAAAACCCAACTCAAATCTTCTGTCAACCATCCGAAATCGACCCGAGGCCCCCGGGACCTCAAACAAAAGCACAAACAAGTCACATACCAATATCCAAACTTATACCAATCTTCAAAACGGTCACGATCCTAAACCCAGACCCGGTCGTGATGGCGTCTCCCGTGAAGATAAGGCCAGCCGACACATACTCCAAATTAATTAACAGATATAATGATTCATAATCAAGTCATTAATAATGATAAAACCCAAAATAGAGTGAAATAAATCAACTGCGGAAAACAACCAACACAGCCCGACATTGGAGTGTCACCAGTCACGAGCACCTAACATGTGTCTAAGAGTCTGAAAGAGTTTATACAGTCTATTACAGAACTAGAAACATAAATTAAGATAGGAGGGAGAAACACTAGGCTGCGAACTCCGAGCAGCTACCTAGTGGACTCCAAATGACCTACTGGGTACAATCAACTCTCACTTGCGGGACCCGAGGCTCCTAAATCTGCACACATGGTGCAGGGAGTAAAGTGAGTACGCCAACTCAGTGAATAATAACAATAAATGAAGACTGAGCGATAAGAAAACATAAAAAATCATAACAAGATGCTACACGGAGGCAGTATAAAACCAATGAAATGCAATAAAACAATGAAACTTGTAAGAAAAATACCTTATTCCAGTGAAAACCCCTTTTAAGCATCTTTAACAGTTAAACAAGTGAATGATAAAACAGCGAGAACAGATAAACATGTAAAAATAGCCCATCGGGCAATATCAATAGAATCAGACCCTCGAGCTATATCATATATCACATTGGGTACCCGCGCTTACTGGGGGTGTACAGACTCCGGTAGGAGCCCCTTACGGCCCAAGCGCAATATCAAGCCATCTCGTGGCATAATCAAATAGGCTCTCGGCCTCATATCAAGCCACCTCGTGGCGTACAACTCAGGCCCTCGACCTCATAATCATAATCAGTACAACACTGCTGTGCGTGCAGCCCGATCCCATAATAATCCTCAGAACACAGGCCCTCGGCCTTACTCAGTCAAAAATCTCTAAAATCTACTCGGGCACGGTAAAAACATGATGCTCAGCCCAAAATATAATTTAAAGTGTTAAAATAGAGTAAGCATGGCTGAGTTATGAAAACAGTAAGATATAGCTTGACTGAGTGCATATATGAAATCAAAACAGTGAGGAAATAGCAGTAAAAATCCCCTAAGGGTCCAAAACAGTTGGCACGAGGCCCAAGTATGGAATTCAGCCCAAAACATGATCATATCAAACAGTTTTCAATTAAATACGCGGTAAAACAGTCATTCGGGGTGGACTAAGTCACAATCCCCAATGGTGCACGATGCCACGCTTGTCATCTAGCATGTGCGTCACCTTAATATAGCACAACAATGTGAAATCCGTGGTTTCATACCCTCAGGACAATATTTACAATCATTACTCACCTCATTCAGGTCCAAACTCTAGCTCGCGATATCTTTTCCCCTCGAATCGGCCTCTGAATGCTCTAAATCTAGCCAAAATCAGTACATAACCATCAAAATATGGTAAGGGAACGAAGCCCACTCAAGAGTAATCAAAATACCACGCGAATCCCAAAATTAACCAAACCTGACCCCAGGGCCCACGTCTCAGAATTCAATGAATTTTATATCATTAGACTCTTTATCTTCCTACGAGTTCATACATATCAAAAGTACTAAAATCCAATCACAAATGACCCCTCAAACCCTTGCTCAAAGGTCTCCAATTCTCAAGCCCTAGTTTCCCAATTTTTAACCCTTAATTTCCATAAATTACAACTCTAATATGTGAAATAACACCATAGAAATGAGTTTTAGGTTCAACAATCTTACCTCAACGAAGCTCCCTTGAATTCCTTCTTCGAAATCTCCCAAAAAGCTCCAAAACCGACTTAAAATGGTGAAGAAATAACTCAAATTCGCAAAGGAAATCTTTTATACCTTCTGGGCTAGGCTTTTCGCACCTGCGGTCCAGTACTCGCTCCTACGCGATTGCTTCTGCGGTCACCACTTAAATGCCAGGCGCCGCATCTGCGAAGCAAATCGCGCAGGTGCGCTTCTCAAACGCTTATGCGGTTCCAGCTTATGCCTTCCTTGGCCGTATCTGCGGCTCCAAACTCGCTTCTGCAAGACCGCACCTACGGTCCCCTAGCCCCAGGTGCAGTTATGACAGGGGAAAAATTTCAGCTATCAAAACCCAACTCAAATCTTTCGCCAACCATCCGAAATCACCCTAAGGCCCCGGGGACCTCAACCAAAAGCACCAACAAGTCCTATATACCACTATCCAAACTTACACCAATGTTTAAAACACCTCAAACAACATTGAATCACCCAAAACACATCGGATTCAAGCCTAAGGTTCCAAAAATCTTCCGAATTACGCTTTTGATAAAAAAGTCTATCAAACCACGTCCGAATGACCTGAAATTTTACACACACATCCCAAATCACAAAACGAACCTACTGTAACTCCGAGAATTCCATTCTGACCCCTATATCAAAATTTCCCCTACCAACCAGAAAACGCCAAAATTCTAACTTCGCCAATTCAAGCCTAAATCTACTATGGACCTCTAAAACACATTTCGATCACACTCCTAAGTCTCAAATCACCTTCCGAAGCTATCTGAACCATCGAAATTTACATTTGAGACTTTTTACGCATTAGTCAATATCCGATTGATTTTTCCAACTTAAGCTTACTCAAAAGAGACTAAGTGTCTCAAACCTTACCAAAACATTTCCAAACCCGAGCCAACCAACCCGATAACACATAGTACCGATAAACAAAGCAATAAGAAGTAGAAATTGAGGAAAGGGGATGGTAACTCATGAAACGAATGACCGGGTCATTACAAAAACACCTCAAACAACATCAAATCAACCAAATCACATCGGATTTAAGCCTAAGGTTCCAAAATCTGCCGAATTCTGCTTTTGATCAAAAAGTCTATCAAACCACGTCCGGATGACCTAAAATTTTGCAAACACATCCCAAATTACACAACAGACCTAATGCAACTCTTGAAATTCCATTCTGACCCCTATATCAAATTCTCACCTATCAACTGGAAAGCGCCAAAATTCCATTTTCGCCAATTCAAGCCTAAATCTACTACGGACCTCCAAAACACGATCCAATCACACTACTAAGTCCCAAATCATCTTCCAAAGCTATCTGAACCATCGGAATTCACATCCGAGCCCTTTTTCTCATAAGTCTACATCTAGTTGACTTTCCAACTCAAGCCTACTCAAAAGAGACTAAGTATCTCAAACCTTACAAAAACCTCTCCGAACCCGAACCAATCAACCCGATAACATATACAGCTGAACAAAACAATAAGAAGCATAAAAGGGGGTAACGGAGTGGTAACACATAAAACGACTGGCCAGGTCGTTACAACTGAGCTACAAGAGCTTGTTGCTTTCTTATTTCAGTTCAAAAGAATTAATCTCTTATTTTGTAAATTTTCTATAAGATCCAAATATAGCTACAAAGAGTAAATACAGTGTAAATGTTTGTTGTGTCGCATAATTTTCCCTCATTTCTACCTGAACTAGTGTTTGGGCTTTTGTATAAGGTATTTTTTCCTTGCTATACAATATTTAAATTTTATTTACTAAAATTGTCCAAGTTTTGTATATATATATATATTTTTTTGGCAATCCTCTAGGCAAGTGCCTAGGGCTAGTTTTTATATAATAAAATAAAAAATAAATATAATTTTTCAATGTTCTAACATGATGAAATAATAAACTTTGAAAATTACATAGGACTTATTACCAATATTGAATAATGACCTCAAAATTGGTATCACATTAGCTCTATAGTGCATTGGTATTACATTTGAGCCACTATAATATTTGAGTCTAAAAATTAACCCAGCATTGTGTCAGTTGGTCTGGATACGTGGATTCCACATATTGCATTAAATAGTCAATGCCCAATTCCCATGTATGTACTATTTGTATCCATAGCCAATGCCCAATTTTTCAAATGCAACACCATGGCTTGTTTCAAATGTCACCTTTGTGGTCACATTCACTTCTCACTTATCAATACAGTCCCTTTCCTTAAAAAGCATGGTGTGCCTCGACAAAGATCCCTTTTGCCCATTTATTAATATTCCATTGATCAACTTCCCACCATATAAGATTCCTCAAATGAGTTATTAAATTGATGTGCCTATACGATGGTGAGATTCTTCTTGAAAGTATGCCTTTGTCTATTCTTACTATTAAAAGTATGCCTTTGTATATTACCTGTCCTAAATAAGTTTTTTTATATAATTTATATACAATAAAAGTGCCTTAAATTTGCAGATTCTTTGCTTGGAAAATGGCGTAACTGAAGGGAACGAATTTAAAATTGTCCTTCCATATAATCTTCTGATTCTTCTTCGAATTTCAATATGAAGATCCAGTCAAATCAAATATAATCTTCACCAAATACCTTCGAAATCAAGATTTAAGCTCCATAGAATATTTTCAATCGTTTGCAGTAACACCCTAATTCAAACAACAATACTTTTTGGAAATATGGATTCGAATAAAAATTCAAATTCAAAGCTTTGAAACTTTTTAATGGCTGTCAACGGTGGTGTAACGACTCGGCCGGTTGTTTCATGTGTTACTGCTCAGTTTCCTTTATTTCTGCTTCTTATTGTTTTGTTCAACTGTATTACATGTTATCTAGTTGATTGGTTCAGCTTCGGAGAGGTTTTGGTAAGGTTTGAGACACTTAGTCTATTTTGAGTAGGCTTGAGTTGGAAAAGTCAACTAGATGTTGACTTATGTGAAAAATGGCTCGGATGTGAATTTTGATGGTTTGGATAGCTTCGAGAGATTATTTGTGACTTAGGTGCATGATAGGAATGTGTTTTGGAGGTCCAAAGTAGATTTAGGCTTGAATTGGCGAAATTGAAATTTTGGAATTTTCCGGTTGATAGGTGATATTCTGATATAGGGGTAGGAATGGAATTCCAGGAGTTGCAGTAGGTTCATTGTGTCATTTGGGATGTGTGTGCAAAATTTCAGGTCATTCGGACGTGGTTTGATAGACTTTTTGATCGAAAGCGCAATTTGGATGTTTTTGAAATTCTTAGGCTTGACTCGATGTAATTTTGGTGTTTTGATATTATTTTGAGCTATCCGAAGGTTGGAACAAGTTTGAATGAGGTTATGGGATATGTTGGCAGGTTTGGTTGAGGTCCCGAGGGCCTCAAGTGAGTTTCGGGTGGTTGAACGGATCATTTCAAGTTGAAAAGGATTATAGAAAATCTGTTGTTAGTGATGCAGACGGTTGTGCTTCGCGTTCGCGAGTGGACCCTCGTGTTCACGAAGGGTTAGGGTGTGAGGCAGGAATATTGGCCTTCGTGTTCGCGATGAGAGTCCCACATTCGCAAAGGGCTGGATCATTGTTCAATGCGTTCACGAGGGAGATGTCGCGTTCGCAAAGGTTTGAGAGGCTGAGGCATCGCATTCGCGAGGGGTCGTCGCGTTCGCGCAAGAGAATTTTTGGTCAACAGTAGTTTTGTGCTTCACGAACGCGAGGCATTGACCGCATTCGCAAAGAAGGATTTCAAATCGCTGGGCAGAATGTTTAAAAGGTTATTTTCGCGATTTTTGGCCTAAGTTCACCATTTTGACTCGATTTTGGAGCTTTTTGAGAGAGATTGAAGAGGGAGTCAAAGATAACTTCTTGAAAGTAAGAATTATGGACTTAATACTCGATCCTCTTGTGATTTATACCTAATTAAGCATGAAATTTAGGGGATTTGGGTCCTAAACTGGGGAGTGAGGGCTTGGAATTGGAGACCTTAATCTAGGGATTTGAGGGGCCATTTGTATTCGTATTTTGGTGTTCTTGGTATGTATGAACTCATGGAAGGATAAGGAATTCATTGATGTGATTTTTATCGAATTTTGAAACATGGGCTCGGGGGTCGACTTGGATCAATTTCGGGAACTGTGTTGTAATTTGATTATTTCCGAATGGGCTTCGTTCCCTTAGCAAATTCTAATGTTATGATTCTGATTTTGGGTAGATTCGGCACGAGTTGAGGCCGAGGTGAGAGGCAAAGGCATTGCGGAGTAGTATTTCATCCGGTTTGAGGTAAGTAACCATTGTAAATTTGGAACTAAGGGTATAAAACCCCAATATTTCGTATTGTTTTGATAAATGAGGTAACGCACATGCTAGGTGACGAGCGTGTGGGCATGCACCGGTAGGGATTGTGACTTGGTCCGTACCATAGCGACTATTAAGCTGAGTATTTGATTTGAATTTTATGATATCATGTATTTTAGAGATTGATACTATATTATGGGATGTATGCCATGTTTGGGGCCTTGTGCCGACTTGTTGAGACCCTCAAGAGCATTTTTACTGTTTTCCTCACTCTAATTGTGTTGAAAGCATATCCTCAGTCATTTTTTACCTGTTTGTTGCTTAAACCTGGTTTTTATCACTCTACTTCTTAAAATATGAAAACTGTTTGGGCTGAGTTTCCCTGATTTCCACTGTTATGCCCGAGGGGTTGTGAGGTTAATTATTGAGAGAGGTTGAGGACTAATGGTGAGGATTTTTTATATATATATATATATTACAGATCGGGCTGCACGCCGCAACAATAGTATTATATATTAAAGAGCGGGATGCACGCCGCAACAATATATATTGGATCGGGTTGCGCGCCGCAGCGATATGATGTTTGGGCTGTAGGAGCCCCTCCGGAGTCTGTACACCCCAGTGAGCATAGTCGACTATAAACTATGGATCGGGCTGCACGCCGCAACGATTATTATGATTATTACTATTATGAGATATTATTGAGCCAGAGTGCTGAGTGTGAGTACTGTGTAACGAGAGCTGAGTCACGAGTGACCGAGAGGTCTTGCCCAAGAGGCTATATTTGTGAGTGATACCTTGACCGAGGGGCCCATTTATGACATTTATGTTGATTTTCACTCTTTTTTATAACGAGCCTCTATTGAAAACTGCTAAGTAAATGATTTCAAAGTATTTAATTGAAACTAATGTTTTACTAAGTATTTGGCTTTTTAAACTGTTGGGTTGATTTGATACTCTGTTGTATACTCTTATATATGATTTTTAACTGCTCGTTATTGTACTCAGACCTTATTTACTTTAGTTACTTACTGAGTTGGCGTACTCACGTTACTCTATGCACCTTATGTGTAGATCCAGGTACCCGAGTGGTAGAGTGAGGGTCCCCCACATTATCAGAGTTTACCGGAGTCTGCAAGGTAGTTGCACGGCATCCGCAACCCTGCTTTCCTCTTTCATATCCTTGTTTTCTTTATCTTTAGACTTGTTATGCATTAGATAGTCGGACTAGTTATATTTAGAGGCTCTAGACTTGTGACACCAGATTGTTGGGTTGTGTTGGTTATGCTTGTACTGTTTTTTGCACATTGCAGTCAATTTATATATTTCTTATAAAAATTTAAGACTTGATCAGTTTTAGAAAATGGTTTTATAAAAAGAATTCACTGTGGTTACTGGTTTGGGTTGGCTTGCCTAGTATCGTGATAGGCGTCATCACGACCGAGTATTTTAGGTCGTAAAAAGTTAGTATCAGAGTCTAGGTTACATAGGTATCATGAGTCATGAGCCGGTTTAGTAGAGTCTCGCGGATTGGTACGGAGACATCTGTATTTATCCTCTGGAGGCTGCAGAACCTTTTAGGAAAACTTCTCATTCTTGAATTCCTGTCGTATGTATCTTTTGATTCTAGTGCTGAACTTTTGTTATTCTATTCTCTCACGGATGGTGAGGATACGTGCTACTGGTCAGGATGGACGACAGCCAATACCACCAGTTGGGGCCACTAGAGGTCGAGGCCGTGTAGGGGAAGAGGTGTAGCCCGCACTGCAGCTAGGACATCACCGGTAGATCCACCAGTCGCCCCAGTTCAGGATCAGGTCCCAGTTTTGGACGTTCCAGCAGCACCAGCTCAGGCACCAGCTATGCCTATTGTGATTCCAGGCCTTTAGGGGGCTCTAGCTTAGATTCTATCAGTGTGCACTGGTTTGTCCCAGGCAGTCTCAGTTACTACGACTGCAGCTACTTCTCAGGCCGGGGCTGGAACTCAGACTCGCGTTGCTCGCACACCTGAGCGGGTTGTGCAGGGACTTCAGACATATGGGGCACCTCCAGCCCAGCTGGTTGCACCAGCTCAGGAGTATGTTGTACCAGTTATGCTTGACGACGAGCAGTGTCAATTGGAGAGGTTTAGTAGACTTCAGCCTCCGACTTTTAGTGGCACTGAGGGCGAGGATGCCTAGGGTTTCTTGGATAAGTGTCAGAGGATTCTTCATACAGCGGGTATTCTAGAGACCAGTGGTGTAGCATTTACTATTTTTTAGTTTTCTGGAGCTGCCTTTACTTGGTAGGAGGCTTATGATAGGCGTAGGCATGTTGGTGCAGCGCCCCTTACCTGGAAGATGTTCTCTGTTCTCTTTCTGGAGAAGTATGTACCACAGTCTTGAATAGAGGAGCTGCGCAGGAAGTTCGAGCTATTGAATTAGGGAGATTTGATAGTTACACAGTATGAGATGCGATTATCTAAGTTAGTTCGTCATGCGGACTGGTTGGTTCCCATAGATCGAGAGAGGATCAAGAGTTTCATTGTTGGCCTCACATATCAGCTTCGGATTCTCATTACTAAGGAGAGGGTTTCAGGTGCTACTTTTGAGGAGGTTGTTGACATCGCCTGCGAGATTGAGTCAATTTTTCTCCAGGAGTGAGAGAAGAGGGAGGCAAGAGGCCTCGGAGATATAGTAGCTTTGGTGGTGCTCCTTCGAGGGGTCAGTTTCAGCACAGTAGAGGCCGTCCATTCAGGCATGCTTAGTCAGCTAGCCCAGGTTATCGTAGGGCATCATCGGGTCATGGTTCTCATAATTCTCATCAGGGCCATTCATCACTCAGTGCACTTCCATCCCAAAGGTCATCCCGTGCTCCATCAGTTCAGGGCTCTTCTATGCAAAGTGCATCTGCTAGTCAACCCAGAGCTAGGGATTCCGTTCAGTCCCCATCTCCAGCATCAGGGAGCTATTATGAGTGTGGAGAGTTTGGGCATATGAGGAGTCAGTGTCCTCATATTCTTGAGGGTCCGTCTCAGTAGAGGGGCCAACCCTCAACTTCAGCTCCAATTACTTCACCGCCCGCTCAGGCAGCCAAGGGTGCGGGTCAGTTAGCTAGGGGTCACCTCAAAGGGGAAGGTCGATCAGGTGGTGGTCAAGCTCGTTTCTATGCACTCCCATCTAGACTAGATGTTGTTGCTTTAGATGGTGTGATTACAGGTATTGTTTCAGTCTGCCACAAGGATGTCTCTATATTATTTGATCCCCGTTCCACTTATTTTTATGTGTCATAATACTTTGCTTGTTATTTGGATATGCCCAGTGATTCTCTTGTTTCATTTGTTCATGTATCTACTCCAGTGGGCGATACCATTGTTGTAGACCGCGTGTAGCGGTCATGTATAGTGACTATTGGGGGTCTGGAGACCCGAGTGGATCTTTTGTTGTTATGTATGGTGGATTTCGATGTTATATTGGGCATGGATTGGCTATCTCCGTGTTGTGCTATTTTGGATTGTCATGCTAAGATAGTGACTTTGGCTATACCGGGTGTGCCATGGATTGAGTGGCGAGGTTTGACCGATTATGTTCCCAGTAGGGTAATTTCATCCTTGAAGGCTCGGAGTATGGTCGGGAAGGGTTGTCTTTCCTACTTAGCCTTTGTGAGGGATGTCGGTGCAGAGACTCCCAGTATTGATTATGTTCCTATTGTGAGGGATTTTCCCGATGTTTTTCCTGTAGACCTGCCGGGTATGCTACCATACAGGGATATCGATTTTGGTATTGATCTGGTGCCGGGCACTCAGCATATTTCTATCCCACCGTATTGTATGGCACCAGCGGAGTTGAAGGAGAAACTTCAGGAACTCTTTGATAAGAGATTTATTCGATTTAGAGTGTCGCCTTGGGGTGCGCGTGTCCTATTTGTGAAGAAGAAGGATGGCACGATGAGGATGTTCATTGATTACATGCAGTTGAACAAGGTTACAATTAAGAATAAGTATCCCCTGCCTCGCATTGATGATTTGTTTGACCAGCTTCAAGGAGCGAGAGTGTTCTACAAGATTCATCTCCATTCATATTATCACCAATTGAAGATCAGGGACTCGAATATTCTTAAGACAACTTTTAGGACCCGATATGGTCATTATGAGTTCCTGGTGATGTCTTTTGGGCAGACCAATGCCCCAGCAACATTCATGTATTTGATGAACAACGTGTTCCGGCCATATTTCGACTTGTTTGTCATAGTTTTGATTGATGATATTCTAGTGTATTCGAGTAGTCAGGAGGAGCACGCACGGCATTTGAGAGTTGTGTTGTATAGATTGAGGGAGGAGAAACTTTATGCAAAGTTCTCCAAGTGTGAGTTTTGGCTCAGTTCAGTGGCATTCTTGGGGAACATGATGTCCAGCGAGGGTATTCAGGTTTATCCAAAGAAGATAGAGGCGGTTCAGAGTTGGTCCAGACCGTCATCAGCTATAAAGATTCGCATTTTTCTTGGTTTGGCAGGTTATTACCATCGGTTTGTTTTGGGATTTTCATCTATCGCATCGCCCTTGACCAAGTTGACTCAGAAGGGTTCTCCATTTATGTGGTCGGATGAGTGTGAAAAGAGCTTTCAGAAGCTCAAGAGGCCTTGACCACAATTCCAGTATTAGTGTTGCCATCATCTTTAGGTTCTTATACCGTGTAGTGTGATGCTTAGAGAGTTGGTATTGGGTGTTTGTTGATGCATGAGGGTAGAGTTATTGCTTATTCTTCTCATCAGTTGAAGCCCCATGAGAAGAACTACCATGTTCATGATTTGGATTTGGCTGCCATTATTCACATGTTGAAGATTTGGAGGCACTATTTGTATGATGTGTCTTGTGAGGTGTTTACTGATCATCGTATCCTCCAGCACTTATTCAAGCAGAAGGATCTCAATTTGAGGCAGCGGAGATGGTTGAAGCTGCTAAAGGGTAATGATATTACTATCTTGTACCATCCGGGGAAGGACAATGTGGTGGCCTATGCTTTGAACCGAAAGGCGGTAAGTATGGGGAGTTTGGCATATATTCTAGTTGGGAGAGACCTCTTGCAGTTGATGTTCAGGCCTTGGCCAATCGGTTCGTGATGTTGGATATTTTGGAGCCCAGTCGGGTATTGGCTTGTGTGATTTCTCGGTCTTCCTTATTTGATCGCATTAGAGAGCGCTAATATGATGATCCTCACTTTGTTGTCCTTAAGGATATATTTTAGCACCATGATGTCAGAGATGTGACTATTGGTGATGATGGGGTATTGAGGATGCAGGGCCGGATATGCGTGCCTAGTATGGAGTATGGATGGTCTTCGAGAGTTGATTCTATATGAGACCCATAGCTCGCGGTATTCCATTCATCCGGTTGTCGCGAAGATGTATCAGGATCTGAGACAACATTATTGGTGTAGGATAATGAAGAAAGACATTGTGGGATTTGTGGATCGGTATCTCAATTGTCAGCAGGTGAAATATGAGCATCAAAGACCGGGTGGATTATTTCAGCAGATGGATATTTCAGAGTGTAAGTGGGAGTGGATCACCATCGAATTTGTAGTTGGGCCCCCACGGACTTCAAAGAAGCTCGATGCTATTTGGGTGATTATGGATCGATTGACCAAGTCTGCGCACTTCATTCATATGTGTACTACCTATTCTTCAGAACGGTTGGCAGAGATCTATATCCGGGAGATTGTTCGTTTGCATGGCATCCCAATTTCCATCATTTCAGTTAGGGGCACTTAGTTTACTTCACAATGTTGGAGGTCTGTATAGCGAGAGTTGGGTACTCAGGTTGAGTTGAGCATAACTTTTCATCCTCGGACAGATGGGCAGTCCGAGCGCACTATTCAGATATTGGAGGAAATGTTGTGTGCTTGTGTTATTGATTTTGGAGGGTCATGGGATCAATTTCTACCACTCGCAGAGTTTGCTTATAACAATAGTTACCAGTCGAGTATTCATATGGCTCTTTGTATGAGAGGCGGTGTAGATCTCAAGTTGGTTGGTTTGAGCTGGGTGAGGCTAGGCTATTGGGTACAGACTTGGTGCAGGATGCTTTAGACAAGGTGAAGGTGATTTAGGAGAAGCTTCGTACAGCGCAATCGAGATAAAAGAGTTATGCTGACAGGAAGGTTCGGGATGTGTCCTACATGGTTGGTGAGAAGGTTCTGTTGAAGGTTTCACCCATGAAGGGTGTTATGAGATTTGGGAAGAAGGGTAAATTGAGTCTTCGGTTCATTGGGCCTTTTGAAGTGCTTCGGAGGATTATGGAGGTGGCTTATGAGCAAGCTTCGCCACCCAGCTTGTCGAGTGTGCATCCGGTATTTCATGTTTCTATGCTCTGGAAGTATATTGGTGATCTATCTCATGTTCTAGATTTCAACACGGTTCAGTTGGATGGTGACTTGACTTATAATGTGGAACCAGTGGCTATTTTAGAGCGTCAAGATTGAAAGTTGAGATCAAAGGATATAGCTTTAGTGAAAGTGCAGTGGAGGGGGCTGCCCGTGGAGGGGGCTACCTAGGAGACCGAGAAGGAGATGCGGAGCAGATATCCTCACCTATTTGAGGCTTCAGGTATATTTCTTGACTTATTTGAGGACGAACATTTGTTTAAGAGGGGGAAGATGTAACGACCCGGCCTATAGTTTCATATGTTACCGCTCAGTTTCCCCCATTTCTGCTTCTTATTATTTTGTTCAGCTGTATTACATGTTATCGGGTTGATTGGTTTGGGTTCGGAGAGGTTTTGGTAAGGTTTGAGACACTTAGTCTCTTTTGAGTAGGCTTGAGTTGGAAAAGTCAACCGGACGTTAACTAATGTGAAAAAGGGCTTGGATGTGAATTCTGATGGTTAGGATAGCTTCGGGAGATAATTTGGGACTTATGAGCGTGATCGGAATATGTTTTGGAGTTCTGGAGTAGATTTAGGCTTGAATTGGTAAAATTGAAATTTTTGCATTTTCCCGTTGATAGGTCGGAATGGAATTTTGGGAGTTGCAGTAGGTCTGTTGTGGCATTTGGGATCTATGTGCAAAATTTCAGGTCATTCGAATGTGGTTCTGTAGACTTTTTGATCGAAAGCGAAATTTAGAAGTTTTTGAAATTCTTAGGCTTGAATCCAATGTGATTTTAGTGTTTTGATGTTGTTTTGAGAGTTCCAAAGGTTGGAACAAGTTTGAATGAGGTTACGGGATATGTTGGCAGGTTTGTCGAGGTCCCGAGAGCCTCGGGTGAGTTTCGGGTGGTTGAACGGATCATTTCAAGTTGAAAAGGATTGTAGAATTTATGTTGTTAGTGTTGTAGACGGTTGTGCTTTGCGTTCGCGAGTGGACCCTCGCATTCGTGAAGGGTTAGTGTGTGAGGCAGGAATATTGGCCTTCACGTTCACGATGAGGGTCCCACGTTCGCGAAGGGTTGGATCATTGTTCAACGCGTTCGCGAGGGTGATATCGCATTCGCGAAGGTTTAAGTGGTTGAGGCATCGCGTTCGCGTAAGAGGATTTTTGGTCAACGGTATTTTTGTGCTTCGCGAATGCGAGGCTTTGACCGAATTCACGAAAAAGGATTTCAAATCGCTGGGCAGAATGTTTAAAAGGCCATTTTCGCGATATTTGACTTAAGTTCACTATTTTTGACTCAGTTTTGGAGCTTTTTGAGAGAGATTGAAGAGGGAATCAAAGAGAACTTCTTGGAGGTAAGAATTGTGGACTTAATAATCGATCCTAATGTGATTTATACCTAATTAAACATGAAGTTTGGGGGATTTGGATCCTAAAATTGGGGAGTTAGGACTTGGAATTAGAGACCTAAATCTAGTGATTTTAGGGGCCATTTGTGGTCGGATTTTGGTACTCTTGGTATGTATGAACTCGTGGGAGGATAAATATTTTGTTGCTGTGATTTTATCGAATTTCGGGACGTGGGCTCGGGGGTTAGGTTGGATCAATTTCGGGAATTATGTTGTAATTTGATTATTTTCGCATGGGCTTCGTTCCCTTAGCATAATCTAATGTTATGATTCTGATTTTGGTTAGATTCGGAGCGAGTTGAGGCCAAGGCAAGAGTCGAAGGCATCGCGGAGTAGTATTTCATCCGGTTTGAGGTAAGTAACCATTGTAAATCTGGAACTGAGGGTATAAAACCCCAGTAGTTCATATAGTTTTGATAAATAAGGTGACGCACATGCTAGGTGACGAGCGTGTGGGCATGTGTCGGTAGGGATTGTGACTTGGTCCATCCCGTAGCGACTATTAAGCCGTGTATTTGATTTGAATCTTATAATATCACGTATTTTAGAGATTGATACTATATTATGGGTTATATTCCATGTTTGGGGCCTTGTGCCGACCTATTGAGACCCTCAGGCGCATTTTTACTGTTATCCTCACTCTTATTGTGTTGAAAGCATATCCCCAGTCATGTTTTAGCTGTTTATTGCTTAAACCTGGTTTTATCACTCTACTTCTTAAAATATGACAACTGTTTGGGCTAAGTTTCCCTGATTTCCACTGTTATGCCCGAAGGGCTTTGAGGATAATGACTGAGAGATGTTGAGGACCTAATGGTGAGGATTATATATATATATATATATATATATATATATATATATATATATATATATATATATATATATATATATATATATATATATATATATATATATATAT
>MU736368.1:9899-23293 GCA_026770625.1 Nicotiana glauca
TCAGTCACCTAGCTACTTCCCCATGCGTAGCAAGGTTTTGAAGTCTATAATCCTTAAATGACAAGACGTCTAAGCATACCGAGCGGCTCAAAACATGAGGACAAGCAAGATAAATTCCAAGTCCCTTAAATACTATCTTAAAAAACACTTGATGGGTATAGGTCTAAGACATAACAATAGCAATGAACATTTATGTTATTCATACTATTCCTTCTTCACCCAAAAGAAAACTTTTACTTAAAGAGAGAAATACTTTTTCCTCACCATTCCAGCGTAGCTTCCTATTAGAAGCCTCTGTCTCCCCTGCTTATCCATCAAGTATAAAGCACATAGTGCACCTGCAAGAAGCACACAGTGACAACTAAACATTACCTTGGAACCAAGTGAAATTTAGCAGGTGATGCAAAGTGCGTCGCAAACTGCTTTAGACCCATTAAATACCTGCAAAGTTGGTCAGTCCTACGTATAAGCTTGCTAAAGCACTGCTTGAGATTCCAACATCTTTGAAAGTCAAGGATGAGAAGTAGAGAACTCCATTTATACCAGCGAACTGTTGAAGTACAAACAAGGCACCTCCAATGGTAGCAACTGCAAAAAAAGAATAAAGTTGAAGCCTAATTTGGAGGATTGACATTTGTGTGAAGCGCATGCTCCCACAACATGCATACTATCAGCATTATGGCACATATTACACCAAGACATGTGAGTATCCAGCATGCCATTAAATCTTAAGACAACAGATGAAGATCATTAACTATAGGCCTTCCACCAAACAAGTAATAGAGTAACAAAAAACATTTAACATTTAGTCCTTGGAAAAACAAATCAAAGAAGGAGATTATACGAAACCTAAACAACCACCTTAAACCGAATAAAGGATCATGCATTAACAAAAAACCACCTTCATACAACCTCTAGAGTGTGGTTCCTCTAGGAGTTCCAGCCAACTGCTGTCCAAGTCACTGCCATCATTTTTTATGACGGATCCAAACTCTTCGATAGCTTTATCTACTTCTGATGAACCCCATATGTTTCTGATGACATTTTTTGCCTCATCGAGTCTCCCAGCCTGCATATATCTCCCATGGCAAGATTAGGCAGCACAGCAACAGGAGTTAACGCAAACATGCAACGAATAAAATTGCTACCTTACATAGCCAGCGGGGGCTCTCAACAGAAAATTGCATACCAAGAGCAAGAATGAATCCTGGAACACTTGCAATATAGAGCATTGTCCTCCACCTGCCAATGGTTGCATCAAAGTATTAACAGTCAAAGCTTGTTGCATCATATCTTGCCTACTTCTGGTAAGCAACCATTAAAAGGACAAGAAAGTAAGGGTTGCTTGGTTCACAGCCTAGTTATGCGAGGACTATAATGTAAGAATCGTTATGTAGGTAAATAACAATGTATTGATTGTTAAAAGGAGACTAGTAATAACATACGGAATTTTTGTTACCATTCTCAAAAAAAAAGTAATAACATACGGACTGTTGCTGGGGATTGCCTACCTTTAAGTGCAGTTTTGTCTTTAGATTCTCTAATCAACCTATTGCTAAATTGATAATACATGTATTGTTGGGGCTTTAAGTATATTAAATGCTTAAAAGAGGGTGAATGGAAAATGGAGGGAAATGAAATTTTTAAGTGAAATTTTAAGTTTCCCCCTTGATGAAGGAACATTCTCCCATATTGGAAGAGAAAGAAGTTTTTTATGGGTATATAAGCAATTGGTCTTCTTCTACCTCTTAAAGAGTTGAGAAGAAGGCAAGTCTCGCGCCGTCGTCGTCGCTCGGCTTCGGCTTCGGATTTAGTCAAATAATTGATTACTTAATTTTTGGACCAAATATATTTGTTAATAGTAAAATATTAACAGAAATGTTATTAAATATTCGTCTTAATAATAGAATATTAATATTAAATCCAATCAGTTTTCCGTTTTTCAGTTGTGTAACTGAAAATTAAACCACCCTCTTCAATTTTCCCTCTTTATTGTTGAGTAAATAACCATTTATGTTATGACATTTATGTTGTGGCCGTTTTGCATAAACAACCATTCTGAAGAGTTGCACATCTTCAGATTTCAGCCCAACATTAGCTATAAATTCAAGTCCATTCTGCTCAGAATTTCAATACGATTTTCCGAGTTTCTCCTCCTTCTGCATTGTTTTAGCTCCAAAGAAAGCAAAGTAAGTGTGATTTGCTACCGAACTTTGTGTTTGTTGAAACATTGCAGTTTGAAGTACCACTACACCAGTTTGTAATTCATTCTATTTTGGGAGGAAATAATCCAAACCTTGGATACTAAGAGGTGATTAAATTCCTTAAGGAAACACCGTGAATTCAGTGAGCTCAAATTAATTTTTGTTTCGTCTATATTTCTGTTTATGTTATTTTATATTTTTCAGAATTATTTTACAAATACAATTTACTAACAAGCTTAAGAAATTTAATTTGTATTCTGTATTTGTGTTTATTCACTGTTCTAGAGAATAAAATCTTTGTGGTTTTCTACTCCGTTGGAGATTAAAATCTATGTGATTTTAACGTTTGTTTGTGTCATTATTTTACAGAAATGACTAATGATAATGCGAACCAAGTAGTTCCAATGGTGACTGTCAATGCATCAACAAGCCGAACACCGTCGTTGGCACCGGCGGAGAAACCCGAAAAATTTTCCGGGTTAGATTTCAAGCATTGGCAGCATAAGATGTTCTTCTACTTGACTACGTTAAGTCTGCAGAAGTTCATCAAGGAAGATGTTCCTGTTCTGCCCGAAGAAACTCCAGAGAATGAACGCTTTCTCGTGATTGAGGCGTGGAAGCATTATGTTTTTTTGTGCAAGAATTATATTGTTAGCGAACTGGAGGACGATCTGTATAATGTCTACAATGGCGTGGAGACGACAAAAGAATTGTGGACTGCGCTTGAAAAGAAATACAAAACTGAAGATGTCGGATTGAAGAAATTCGTTGCCGCTAAGTTTTTGGACTATAAAATGGTAGATAGCAAGTCTGTTATTACCCAAGTCCAGGAATTGCAAGTGATTATTCACGATCTCCTTGCTGAAGGTATAAATCAAATTAATATTGATGTTGAAAGTAGAAATCTTAGTATTTTTACTAATAAAATTTTCATTGAAAGTCTAGTCATCAATGAAGCATTCCAAGTAGTAGCGATGATTGAGAAGTTGCCTCCTTTGTGGAAGGGCTTCAAAAACTACTTGAAACACAAACGCAAGGAGATGTCCCTTGAAGATCTCATTGTTCGGTTGAGAATCGAAGAGGACAACAAAGCTACTGAAAAGAAAGGCCGTGGAAACTCAACAATAATGGGAGCAAACATTGTTGAGGATACTTCTCAAAATAAAAGAAAGAGGAAGCAAGCTTCTAGATCAAAAAGCAACCCAAGCAAGAAGCGGCTCAACAAAAATTGTTATAACTGTGGGAAAGTTGGGCACAAATCTACAGAGTGCCGTGCTCCGAAGAAAGACAAGAAGAAGGGTCAAGCAAACATGGTTGAAAAGCATGAAGATGTTGATGACTTGTGTGCCATGCTTTCTGAATGCAACCTGGTGGAAAATTCTAAGGAGTGGTGGATTGATTCTGGAGTCACTCATGTTTGTGCTGTTAGGGAAGATTTTGCAACATATGCCCCTGTTGGACCCGAAGAGACTCTTTCTATGGGAAATGCTGCAACCGCCAAGATTAAAGGATGTGGGAAGATCTTTCTGAAGATGACTTCTGGCAAGGTGGTGACTTTGAACAACGTTCTTCATGTTCCCAAGATTACAAAGAATTTAGTGTCTGTTGGACTGGTTTTAAATGTATTTTTGTATCCGATAAGGTTGTAATAAGTAAGAACGAAATGTTTGTAGGAAAAGATTACCTGACTGAAGGCCTTTTCAAGCTGAATGTAATGGTTGTTGAAAATAATAATAAATTTCAGCTTCGTCTTACTTACTTGAGTCAAATGAATTATGATATATACGTTTGGATCATGTTAATTATAAAACCTAGCGGAAAATGATTAATTTGGAAGTATTGCCTAAATTTGAATCAGACAAATCAAAATGTCAAATATGTGTGGAATCCAAGTATGTTAAACATCCTTATAAGTCAGTTGAAATGAATTCAAATCCTTTAGACTTAATTCACACAGATATTTGCGACATGAAGTCAAAAACCATCTTGCGGCGAAAAGAAGTATTTCATAACTTTTATCGACGATAGTACTCGATATTGCTATGTTTACTTACTTAATAGTAAATATGAAGTAATAGACGAATTCAAGCAATACAAAAATGAAGTTGAAACGCAACTTAACAAGAAAATCAAAATAATAAGAAGTGATAGGGGTGGTGAATATGAATCTCCTTTTGAACAAATACGTTTAGAATATGGAATTATTCATCAAACAACGGTCCCTTACACGCCCCCAATCCAATGAGATTGCAAAAAGAAAGAATCGTTCATTAAAGGAGATGATGAACGCGTTATTGATAAGTTCTGGTTTGCCACAGAACTTGTGGGTACGACTAACCGAATACTAAATCGAGTACCCCATAGCAAAACACAATCAATTCCATATAAAAAATGGAAATAAGGGAAGCCCAACTTGAATTATTTTAAAGTGTGGGGGTGTTTAGCAAAAGTGCAAGTTCCTAAACCCAAAAGGGTAAAAATAGGACCGAAAACCGTTGATTGTGTTTTCATAGGATATGCGACTAATTGTAAAGCATATCGATTTCTGGTTCATAAATCAGAAAATCCCGGCATTCATAATAATACGGTTATAGAATCAGATAATGCTGAGTTCTTTGAAAATATATATCCGTATAAAAAGGAATGTGAGTCGATTGGTAAAGAATCTAAACGATCTCGGGAAGAAACAAAAGAAAGTACATTTAATCAGGAGGATCCAAGACGTAGTAAACGTCAAAGAACGTCTACTTCATTTGGACCAGATTTTGTGACTTTCTTATTGGAGAATGAGCCTAAAAAATTTAAAGAAGCTATGTCTTCTTCGAAATCACTGTTTTGGAAAGAGGCAGTTAATAGTGAAATAGAATCCATATTGAACAACCATACATGAGAATTGGTTGATCTTCCTCCTGGAAATAAACCGTTGGGTTCTAAATGGATTTTTAAGAGAAAAATGAAAGATGATGGCACTATTGACAAATATAAGACAACACTTGTGGTCAAAGGGTATAGACAACGAGAATGTCTTGACTATTTTGATACATACTCTCCAGTTACAAGAATTACGTCCATACGAACGTTAGTAGCGTTAGCTGCAGTTTACGGTCTTGAAATTCATCAAATGGATGTTAAGACGGCTCTCTTAAATGGAAAGTTGGAGGAAGAAATCTACATGGAACAACTTGAAAGGTTTGTAGTTCCAGGTTGAGAAAAGAAGGTATATACACTTGTTAAGTACCTTTACGGACTAAAACAAGCACCCAAACAATGGCATGCGAAATTTGACCAAACAATGTTGTCATATAGTTTTAAGATAAATGAATGTGATAAATGTGTGTACATTAAAAATGTTTCAAACTACATAGTCATTGTTTGCTTATATGTGGATGTTATGCTGATAATGAGTAATGACATTGCCAACATAAATGCTACTAAGCGTATGCTAATTAGCAAGTTTGATATGAAGGACTTGGGAGCTGCTGATTTAATTCTGGGGATTAAGATCCATAAGACTCCTCAAGGTCTGGCATTGTCGCAATCTCATTATATTAAGACAGTACTTGAAACATTCAAGCACTTAGGCTTTAAAGTTGCAAAGACTCCAATTGACGTGAATCTTGCATTAGCAAAGAGCAAAGGTCAAAGCATATCACTATTGGATTATGCTCGTGTGTTGGGATGCTTAACGTACATCATGAATTGTACACGACCAGATATAGCTTGTGCTATAAGTAAATTGAGTCGATACACGAGCAATCCAGGTCAATCTCATTGGATGGCAATTGAACGAGTTTTGGAATATTTAGAACATACTTAGGGCTTTGCTTTGCATTACAGTAAATATCCTGCAGTGATTCAGAGATACTGTGATGCAAATTGGATCACCGGTTCAGGTAATTCGAAGTCCACAAGTGATATGTATTCACTATTGGCGGAGGAGCGGCATCTTGGAAGTCGTCCAAACAAACATGTATTGCCCGCTATACAATGGAAGCTGAGTTCATAGCCTTAGATAAAGCCGGTGAAGAAGCTGAATAGCTCCGGAATTTCTTGGAAGACATTCCATTTCGGCCCAAACCGTTAGCACCAATATGCATACATTGTGATAGGCAAGCGGCAATTGGAAGGGCTGGGAGCGTTATGTATAACGGTAAATCTCATCATATACGACAAAGACGTAAAACCGTTAGGCGATTACTCTCTAGAGGAATTATCACGATTGACTATGCAAAGTCAAGTGATAATGTGTCGGATCCACTTATAAAAAGCCTAACTAGAGAGGTAGTTGAGAAATCATCAAGGGGAATGAGACTATGGCCGAGAACAAGTCATAGTGGCGGTAACTCTACCTAGAAGACTGGAGATCCCAAGATCTAGGTTCAAGGAGATCAAACAAAGTCATTAATGACGGTTCAACATTGTCAACTAAACTTTTGGTTCATTCTCGTGATGAGACAATGTTCAGTACCAAGGATAAAGCATTAAAGTTTTTTAATGATTTCTAAATTTGATACGGTGTATATCAAATAGTATATCTATGGGATGACACGTTTAGGAATCACCTAGATGAGTGTGAAGTGTTAGCCGCTTTAAGGAGAACTTTGTAAGGCTAGTTCTCTACGTACATATGAAACCAGGCGGTGTTCATGGGTGAAACGAACACAACAATGAGAACCAAAGACGGTTAAGGGTTGATTGTGTGACTTATGGTTGTCTAGGTATACACCAAAGTTCGACGGTTCAAAGATATCAAATCTACCGATTGACCGACTATATCCGACATAAGTTCACTACGGAAAGTTCAAAGGGAAACCTACTTATCCAGATGCAATTAATCCTTGCTTGCGAATCACACAGTTTTTCATGCATATTTCCGTGATGTGACCATTCCCCATTCATATGGGGGATTGTTTGGGTTTTAAGTATATTAAATGCTTAAAAGAGGGTGAATGAGAAATGGAGGGAAATGAAATTTTTAAGTGAAATTTTAAGTTTCCCCCGTTGATGAAGTAACATTGTCCCATATTGGAAGAGGAAGAGTTTTTTTATGAGTATATAAGCAATTGTTCTTCTTCTAGCTCTTAAATAGCAGAGAAGATGGCAAGCCTCGCGCAGTCGTCGTCGTCGCTCGCTCGGCTCGACTTCAGCTTCGGCTTTGGATTTGGATTTGGATTTGGTCTTAATTTGCCCTCTTTATTGTTGAGTAAATAGTCATTTATGTTATGACATTTATGCTGTGGCCGTTTTGCATAAACAGTCATTCTGAAGAGTTGCACCTCTTCAGATTTCAGCCCAACATTGGCTATAAATACAAGTCCATTCTGCTCAGTATTTCAATACGATTTTCTGAGTTTCTCCTCCTTCTGCATTGTTTTAACTTCAAAGAAAGCAACAGTAAGTGTGATTTGCTACCGAACTTTGTGTTCGCTGAAGCACTGGGATTTGAAATACCACTACACCAGTGTGTAATTCGCTCTATCCTGGGAGGAAATAATCCAAAACCTTGGGTACTAGGAGGGAATTAAATTCCTTAAGGAAAAACTGTGAATTCAGTGGGCTCGAATTAATTTTTGTTTTTTCTATATTTCTATTTATGTTATTTTATATTTTTCAGAATTATTTTACAAATACAGTTTACTAAAATGTATTCGTACTCCACATTCTATCCCTTATAGTAATATAGATTCGAGCATAAGTTATGCTAATATTAGTAACTTATGTAGAGTTTCATACCGGAAACCAAACGTTGAATTAGTTATGCGGAGATTGTGTTACATTTACATGGTTTTTATATTGGAAACAACCTCTCTGCCCTTTCGGGTAGGGGTAAGGCCTGTCTACATATTACCCACCCCCGACCCCACCTTGTGGGACTATACTGGTAGTTGTTGTTGTTGTTGTTGTTATATTGGAAATCAAATGCTCCATAAGTTATGCAGAGTTTTATACCAGGATTAATTTTTCTTATCTCAAACCACATGACCCATAAAAGCATCAGAACATAAAATGAAAGAGGGGAGGAGCATCAACTAGTTCATTCCCAAACAACAGCACAGGTTCTTAGCGTCCCACATAACATAAGCTAGGATGATTAGAAGTCGGAATCTAAAGTAATAAATTAAACTTCAAAAGCAGAAAGGCAAAGAAAGGCCCTCAAGGATTAAAATTATTTTATAAAGTCTTAAATTCAACATTAAAGTTGGATCTAGATTCTGGTAAAGATACGGATTACCATCACACTTGAAATTTAGGAGTTCTAGCAACATGGCAACATAATCAATTTGAATCATTACAACAAAGTTCGGTACACTGACTGCGGTGGAAGGTAGTGGAATAGACAAAGATAACTACAAGTACTCACCAGTGTGGATCATTTTCTGAGGGAATTGCCAGACAAAGTGATGCAATGATACCAACACATGTACCAATTTGACATAATGACCCCAGGGAGCCCCTATATTTCGTTGGAGCGACCTACAATACAAGCATTTAAGATTATTAGAGAAATAAAATCTCTCTTCAAAGTATCTCTGCACCCCTACATATCTAATTGATCGAATAGATATGTATTGTCAAGCAAAAGAATATCCCACAAACACTTCCCCAAAACCAAAGGAACATTCTCAAGAAGCCTTTCCCTCCTTAGTAAAAGATAGCTCGTCACTCTCAAAAACAAGAACGGAAAAAACATTGCTCACCAAAAATATTCAAGGACAGTCAGCACAAAATTTGCAAACCAAAATTATCATCTCTCAGCTGTAGCTGTCTTCCAAGATGTTTTAGTGTGTCCTATGAGGATGTCTAAAGTTCAATATATTCCTTCTAGAGATTTTCCGTTTTCTTCTTCTTTTTCACCAGAAGGCTAAATTCTGAATCATAGATAAGTAAATCTCATCCTTGGATTCCAATCTGGGAAGATAAGAGTAGCCAAACCACACGACTAAGTAGTTTATTCAGATTTTCCCCCTAGTATCTTTTTCAATCAGACTTACCTCTCCATGCACCCCAGAAATGAACAGCAAAAACAAAAGTTAGGATGGATTCTAAAGCATGACATTATAACTTTCAGAATGCGGACTTAGATAAGGAAATTATAAGTTAAGAGGCATACCTCAGAAATATAAATTGGAACTAATACTGTATTAACACCAATACCAAGGCCAACAAGGAATCTTCCCAAGAGCATTTCTTCAATGGAATGAGCTTGTGCACTGTCAATTGAAGGACATCACACATCAACATTGGCAATTACTGAAGCACAAGAGAATTATTCTTCTCCTCTTTCTAGTTGTTAGGCGTAGACAAGAAGCCAGAAGATTTAACAAGTGAATGAGACTATAATCCAATTAGTAACTGTCCCACCATCTTATGTAATGAAAAATCTTTTGGAGAAGGGTGGATGGGGGCTCATTATCCACCGAATTTCCAATCGAGTGCCATTGGCCTTTGGGGATTTCTCGGTTATAAAATAAAGTACGAAAAATCTTACTACCTATCAGTTCCATTTCACACGAGATCAGTTTATCCCGAAGTTATGCTGACTTTCATAAAAGGAAACTATTTGTCTATATTTTCTAATATGTTTTCACTCATTTGCTAGAGAAAATGTAACATCAGAATACTACTTTTTTTTAAGAGGATAAATTCTTGAAAAGCATAACTTTATGTCAATTTTGAGATAAGCCTTTACAAAAGATAAGTTACTTTATCTCAATTCTAAGACAAGCTTCAATTAAATTACAATAAACTTTCTACTCTTAACTCAATCAAGAAGAGAAAATATAGATTGAGAATAAGAGCGCAAACCTTCTTATGATCTTAAATCTGGAATGTTTTGTTTATGTACTTCCTAAACTATTTATACATGTAAATATTTATTCTCAAATGGCATATGAATCAACGTCCAAAATTAGCCTAAATTAGAGGAACAGTTTTATACTTAGAACTATAAAACTGCATAATTCTTTTGGGGTAAGAGGAGAAAAAATAAAGATAGCAAATATAGCCAAGCAGCAAATGCCAATATGCATGATCGTAAATGGATTACCTTACAATTGCCCCAAGAATAAGTGGTAGTGTGTCAATTTGAAATGTGCGACAATAACCAAGTTTATCAACAAGGGAACCAGAGGCTATGCTTCCTATGAATGCACCACCAATAAATATGCTCACCACAAGTCCTTCAAGAAATGAATTCCCCTCAAACCCAAGCTCTTTCGCTATCGATACAATAGGACCATTCATTACTCTGCATAATATAGCAAAAAATTAAACACTAAAAACAAAAAACTAAGAATCATACAAGATACATCTGAAGTCCCCGGACACTAAGTAAACATAAAGCTTCCATTTTTTAGATTCTAATTCACTATAAGTTACACATAACAAAAATAAACAGTTGTTCCTTGTAAGGTGAGAGCTAAACAATATTTTTTCCAATGTGATAACCAAATAATTACCCAATCCATTTCATCAACAACAGAAAATTGGACATAGAAGCAGTCAATGTAATAGAAGCAGTCAATAGATTAAGAAGAAAAAATAACAAGTAACATAATTACCCAATGTGATAACCAAATAGGAAATTGGACATTGAAGCAGTCAAAACGTGAGGAAAGGCAGGTAACCATCCCAAATCCATTTCATCATCAGCAGCATCAATAACCTTTTCTTGTAACAATTCATTTTCATCATCTGAAAATAAAAACTGAAATTCAATTTTGAAAAAAGAAAAATCCAAATAAAAGAAAGAAGAGTGATCAAAACCTCTATTTTCAAAATTTATGATATCATGGGGTTGCTGTTTGTTAGCAGCAAGAACTTTTAGCTCTCTATAAAGTGAAAAAGAAGTAGAATTGGAATAAGGATACAGTGTATTAATTTTAGGAGAGTTGTAAAAGTAAGGTTTTGGATCGAAACAGGGTGTGTAGAAGCATTGAAAAGGGTGAACTGCTAGTGCTCGTTGCATTTGTATTTTGGATGAAGCTTCTCTTTGTTTGCGTTTTTTTTGACAAAACAAGAAAGTATAGTTTGATCAATCATTCTGAAAATATCTCTCGGGTCAGGTGGCACTAGCGGGTTTGGAGCTGCACTGGGACCCGGCAGAACTCGATAAGGATCCGGGAAACCTGAAATTATCCAATTCCACTTATAACCTCTTTCCCCAAGCTTATTTTTGGTATTGGCCAAACTTTTAAAACAAAAAATATACTTTTGAATAGAAGCAAATGTAATTTTCAAGAAGCCAAAAAAATAGCTTCTCTGCAAAAGTAATTTTTAAAAAATATTTTTGAAAAAAATATATTTAAAAGCTTGGCCAATGATATTGTTACTCAAAAGTACTTTTCAAATTGATTAACCAAACTCAGAGCCTGTTTGGCCAAACTGGCCAAACTTCTGGGAGGCCAAAAGTATTTTTTTCCCCCTAAAAAAGTACTTTTTAAAAAATTTGAGTTGTTTGGCCAATACAAAAAATTACTTTTTGTCAGCAGCAGAAGCAGTTTTTTTGCTTTTGGGAAGAAGTAGAAAATTCTAGCTTCTTCCAAGAAGCAGAAGTAGAAAATTAATTTATTCAAGACAAAAATATCCTCACCATAAATTTATATTTTTCAAATTATCCCTTACTAATTTAAGTTTTTTCTTTTCATTTTTGTTTCTAATTTTTACCATCCTATTAAAATTAAAGATATCATATATATAAATCATAATTTTTTCTGTTCATTTTTGTTTCTAATTTTACCATCCTATTAAAATTAAAGATATCATATATATAAATCATACTGTAACTTTTCAAAAAATTTATTGACTTTTCTTGTTTTTGATCTTTTCTTTGTGTAATGTCTCGTAACTTTCCAAATTATCTTCTTTTTTTTCACACTAAAGCAAATTAACTGCATCTTCTTTGGATTATCAATTCTCTTCCTACAAATAATTATTTATAATTTCTTCTATGATATGCTATAAGTTCCCAAATCTTTAAAACAATTATCAAATCTAATTTGTGAAAATGACCTACAAATAGGTAATAAATTTATAATTGCATTGCATAATCTATCTATATAATATTAAAAGAATAAGAAATTTTATTTATATTTAGTCAAGTGGCAGCCTCACAATAGACCACTTTGCATTTTAGGACAAAGTTAGTAAGGTTAGGTAATAATTAGTTTCTTTTTGAATTTAAATTTAAAAAATAAATAAATTATACATTATGTGTTTTTAATAATTAGTTACTCTTTTTGAATTAGAATTTAAACATACTTATATATATATATATATATATATATTATTTTACGCTCAATGCCATCTTTCAAGTTTGGCACTCAAAATCATCCAGTTACAACTACTATGCTATACACAATTTCATCCGAAAATATTATTTTACCGATAAAGAATTCAACTATTATGCTAATTAAGACATTACTGCAAAGATTGATGAAGGAGATCAACCTTCTGACATTCCTTTAGAAATGTGAGGCAAGTCTTCTACTAATATTGAAGCGTTGTGCGATAGAAGTAGAGATAAAATTGTTGAGAAGTATTATCATGTGGGAGTGACTTTACTTATTATTTCATGATGAATTATTAATATATAATAATTTTGTGACGACCCAAAAGGTCATCACCTGTTTTCTCATTCGTTCCGTGCTTCCGATGCCTTAAAAACCTCACTTTTACTTGCTTCGATTGGCGTGCGCAGTCTGGGCGCGTAGCCAAAAAGTTTTTATGTTAAAATATGTAAAATCTGTAAAAAATTTGAAGAATTTTGATATTAAAATGATTAAAGTTGACTTTGGTCAACGTTTTGGATAAACGGACCCGGACCCGTGATGTGACGGTCCCGGGGGGTCCGTAGAAAAATATGGGACTCGGGCATGTGCTCGGAGTCGAAATCCGAGGTCTAGAACCCGAGTAAAAGAATTTTTCTGTTAAATTATTTTTCTGAAATTATTAAGGAAAGTGAAAATGAATATTGATTAAAAGACTATGGTATCAGGCTCGTATTTTGGTTCTGATGCCCGGTACAAGTCTTAAATATGTGTTAAGCGCTATCTGTGAAGTTTGGTCGAAATCGAACATCATTTGACGTGTTTCGGACCTAAATATCTAAAATTTGAAGTTTAAGAAGTTTGAAATGAAAATGATGATTTTGAGGCTTGATTCATTGATTTTGATGTTGTTTTGGCGATT
>MU736369.1:9800-33303 GCA_026770625.1 Nicotiana glauca
CGAGCCTCAAACTCGTGATTTTCATTTCAAAGTTCATCAACATTCAACTTTAGACATCTAGGTCCGAAACACGTCAAACGACGTCCGATTTCGACCAAATTTCACAGAAAGCGCTTAGCGCATATTTAAGACCTGTACCGGGCGTCGGAACAAAAATACGAGCCCGATACCTATATTTTCTAGCTCATTTTCATTTCTATTTTTCCTTAATAATTTCAGAAAACAATTTAACAGAAAAATTCTTTTTTTTTCTTTTTACCGGGGTTCTGGACCTCGGGTTTCGACTCCGGGCACATGCCCGAGTCCAATATTGTTCTACGGACCTCCCGGGACCATCACATTATGCAAAGGGTAGAAATCATGCCTATAGATCTATTCTAACTCAATACTTATAGAAATCATGCCTATATGTCTATTCTAATACTGCATATATAGAAATCATGCCTATAGGTCTATTCTAACTCAACACATATAGAAATCTTGCCTACAGGTCTATTCTCGTCTAACTCTATACATATAGAAATCATGCCTATATGTCTATCTTGCATACTAAATACGTATAGAAACCATGGCTATAGGTTGTTCTAATTCTGTATATTTAATTATGTATAGAAACCATGCCTATAGGTTGTTCTAATTCTGCACATTCAGTTACATATAGAAATCATTCCCATAAGGTTTTAAACAAAGTTTCACATTTAGATACTATCTATAAGGTTTGAAACATGTCTGCATTTAGATAATATGTTTATAGGTCTTAAACAAATTCTGCACTAAATACCATATTTATAGGTTTAAAGCAAGCCTTGTAGATTTAGATGCTATGTCTATAAAGCTTATGTATTTCTACACCATGTCTACAAACTTTAAAATCAGCAACACATATAAAGCATGCCTATTTCTAATTGAATCTGATTCGCCTCACTCAGTGTTAGATATAAAAATCAGTAATAATGGATGCTGTCAGTCGTAGAACCTGCAATCAATATGTTAATTCTGCCTCTCTTTTGATAGTCTGAGTCCTTTACTTAACCAAAGTTTTGCAAGCATGCCTATAGGATTTAAAATAATTCGTCTCGAGTTTTACTGTCTTATCACCTTCTAAATTCAGTAGATATCATGTCTATAGGACCCCGTCTTAACACGTAGGCAAGCCTTAGGGTAATAACTATAAACTGAATCTTCCCCTATTAATAATCATAACCTGTAGGCATGCCTTATCTGGGCTTCCTATCTGAGTTATATAATAAACCAACCTGCCTCAACTTTTAAACATTCTCATATTTGGTATTTATTCAGACCTAAACAGTATGTGAAAGTCATGCTAATTATATGCTTATCTGTTCAAGGAGGTATGCCTGAGCATGTGCTTGTCCATATGTTTTCCCATAATATGCAATATGTGTTTTGTATGATGCCTTATAGTTTTGCCTTTTGAAACCTCAAGCAAGACTAATATCCCTCCCTTTTAGGATTAGTAGTCCTAAGTGCCTCCGGGAGTGATAGAAGTGGGATGAGTAATAGCATGCAATAAGTAATTGAGACCGATCCGCGCTTTAAATACCATGACAGGGTGGGAAGGGTAGATATGGATATGATGACCATGCGATAATGTCACGTGTAACCCCTCATTGAAGAGTGACTATCGGACATTGTGTGGGGTGATCCGTATTTTTTAGTAAACCTAGGACTCCTCTTTTCTTTATTTTTTACTTTTTAGCATTTTATCTCTTTATTTAAAATAATCATCTATTCTAATTCTCTTTTTTACCTTGGCTACTTTCAAAACCTTTGTGTTGAAATCCCCTCTTATTTGAGCCTTATTTGCTTATATGTTGATTGTACCCAAATTCACAATGATTGTCTGGTAGGGAACCACACTAGTGGATTCTGAGGGGTGCCTAACACCTTCCTCTTAGAATAATTTCAAGCCCTTACCCTATCTGTGGTTATCCAAATCAAACTCTTTTGGTGTCCTAATGCACCCTAATCATTAGGTGGCGACTCTTCAAATGCAAACTCATTTCCCAAAAGGAACGAGCTGCCCCTCCAAAATGTCATAAACCTAATTTCTGTGAAGGAAAAAGAGGGCGCGACAACATGGCGACTCTACTGGGAATTTCGAGGCTTTTATCATTTTAGACTATTATTGTGAATTTATGCTGCTTTGCACACAATTATTTGGTTATTTCTTTAAGAATTCAATTTCCATCTTGATTGCAAAACTGACTTATTTCCTTTTTCTTTTCTTTACTGCTGCTTTGAATTATGAAACTGTTGTATTTACTACTTTTTTAACGTGCAAATACATGACAACATGCCTTTAATTGTTGCATAATCATGTTCAACATCATATTCCACTCATACCAAACAAATCCTATACCAACGCTTATAATGAATGGTTGCGCTCTTCCGATGTTATCACCCCCTAAATCCGAAAAAGGCATATTTGTGGTGAAACCAGTCGATCAACGGTGTAGTCGACAGTTCCGCGCCTTTCCCCCTCGAGTTGTCCGCTCAAGGGTACCAGTCTAAAATGCCATAGAAACATTACTATGTTTAACTGTGCATGCATCATGGACAAACCTAGCCGAGTCAGTTATGTTGTCCGCATAATGGCTCTTTAAGATAGCCTTCTCAAAAATCCACTGGGTTTCCCTAAAACCCAAACAGACATCATCACGTTCTGTGCATTTATTTGGAGAACTAAGCGCTTTTATTTCAATTGTTGATATTTAATAGTCAATTCCAGTGGGGGTAAGGGCCTAACCCATTGTCTTGCAGAAATATGAGGCACGAAGTCCACAGATTCAACATGGTCACCAACATCCACCCCAAACCGGTAAGCTGGTGGAAGGATTTTCACTCCAGTGATCTGGCTCTTGTCCGAAAATATTTGGGGAACCTACTTTCTCCCCTAGAAATCCAACCCAACAACAAGATCATAGAGGATGCCACTTTGTTCTGGGATTGCGAGAGGTCCGTGTTCCACTTCAGGGATATTGAAATAACACCCTTACTAGAAGAAATAGGGGGATTTGTCATTATACCATGGGAAACTCCGGGTTTGTTAATGCTTGAGAACCGCAAGAGCAGGGGTTTCCTCAAGATGATGGATTTGAAGAAAAATCCCGAACTGACATGTCTGAAAGACTCCTATATCCCTTTTGATTATTTGTACGAAAGGTAAGGTCACAGTAAATCCTGCTGTACCTATACTGACAAGTTTTCCATCACATCACATATTCACCGAAGGGTCTTTGTGTTCATGTTTTGCTTCGTGGTATTGATCTGGTTTCCAATGAAGAAGGCAAGAATCCACACCGACTAGCTATGGTAAATAAAACTCTAATGTAGGGAATTAACAGGCAACCATTCAGCATCGTTCCCATGATCATTGCAGAAATATACCGAGCCTTACAGAGGTGACAACAGGGAGCCAAACACTTTGAAGGCTGTAATTTACTACTTCAACTTTGGCTCGTGAAGCATCTACAAAAAGGTGAATACCTGCAAGAAGTTAATCAAAGAGACTGGGATGATCATATCGGTTTTTATCATCCAAAGCGAATGAATTACATGCCCAACATGTTTGCCCAACCGGAGAATTCTAGAGAATGGGTCGAACTCTTTGTAAATCTGACTGAGGACCAGGTACAACGGATGATCGAGTGGTTTCCATCCGAGGAGTTCAACGTCCTATCCATAGATGCACATTTTCTAATACTAATCGGCTTAAGAGGGACGTACCCTTACGTGTATCTCCGGGTTATGAGGCAAGCTAGTAGGAACCAGGTTGTACCCATGATCGACAAGATGAGTCGCTTTCGGGCTGACTTCCAGGATGATGATAATCCTTACAAGTGCCAAGCTCATCATATGTGGCACTGCAATATCATAATGGGAAGGGATACCATCGAGCCAGACAGATACCATGCTGGTTGTGCTCCTTACTATTCTGGCTGGTTGGAGGATAATCATGACGGTCTGGGCCAACCTGGGTTTGTTCGAGGTAATAACATCATAGATAAAAAGGCTGAAGCATAGGTCAAATACAATCAGCTGCGCAAGAGAATTCGGGAATGCAAAAGTTAGCACCGTGAGATACAGGAAGCCAATCAAAAGCTAATTAAGGAATGGAAGAGTATGGTTGTCAGTGCCAACAAGCGACTGGGTTATTTGGAGTGACGCATAGTAGAGTTGGAAAAGAAATTTCTCAAGAGGGTTGAAGACTACCGGAATGCTAAAGGGAAGGAAGGCAGACACCTAGCCATAGCCTACCTGTTGCTGGGGCTGTGCAAGTTAGGGAAGCTGTTCGATAGAGCCAGGGATGCCGAATTTGGGGAAGGTCCTTCTGGGACCAAATAGATAGGAGTTTTTTATTTTTCTTTATAAAATGTAATAAGGCCAATGTCCACTTATCCAAATCAACCAGTCGCTAGTCCTACCTCAGGCACAACGAGGCCCCAAAATTAGGACACACTTTACATTCCCGCACTATGTGTTTATATATCGTACCATTTTTATACAATCCTCACTAACTTGTTTCCTTTCGTTTTTACTTTTTGTTTATTTTCCCCTCCCCAAAGCTTAGTTCATGCACTCTAGAAACATCATCCTATTTCACGAGATCCAGGGGCCCTCCACCTACTCCTCCTCTAAGTCCTGTCGGAAACAAGAACAAAGGGAAGATGGTAGGTTTGAACAATGCCAGAAAGGAGAACTCAACTTAACGGGTAGAGGTCACTCAGGGTCATGGTCATAGTACTCTAGTTCACAAGGAAAATGCCTCCCAACTGGAACAAAAGCTGCTGGAATTTCAGGAAGAACTTTATCAAGTTCGGAATCTAGAAAATTTGTCATTTTCCCTCACCACTACAGATGTTAATTTCCCAAATGCTCAGAACCCCACTCCACCAAAAACTATCCCAAAGCCACCAAGTCATCCTGCTCCTCATCACCATTGTAACACCTACCATACCTCAAATAACACCCCACTACTCATCCCAGAACTCCAGAACTCCACAAATGACCATTTCCACACCCAACATAATATCCGCATCTACATGGACATTGTGCCACACTCGACCCAGCCCATCTCAAGCACACTTAAATATGATGATAAAGACATGATCATCTGAAACCTGACCGAAGAACTTGAGAAATTGATTAGAATAATTCAAGGCGTTGAAGTAATTAAGGGAATCAAAGGGATGAACTACGAAGATCTTTGCATACAACCCGATGTCGAACTGCCCGAGGGGTACAAACCTCCTATGTTCGAAATGTGTGATAGAATAGGGTATCCAAGGGTCCATTTGAGAATGTACTATGACAAATTGGTTGGAGTAGGAAAAGACAATAAAATCCGCATAAAGATTTTCATGAGAAGCTTAAAAGGAGATGTCTTGTCTTGGTACATTAGCCAAGATCCAAAGAAGTGGTCGAACTAGGTAAGCATGGCGTCTGAATTTATGGACAGGTTTAGGTTCAACATGGAGAATGCACCGGATGTGTTCTATATTCATAATCTAAAGAAGAAGCCCACAGAAAAATTCAGTGAGTAAGCTACTCGTTGGAGGTTCGAATCTGCTAAGATTAGACCTGCCTTAGAAGAAGAGAAAATGAACAAATTCTTCGTCCGGGCCCAAGACCCACAGTATTATGAGATGCTGATGATGATCGAGGGCCACAAATTTTCTGACATTATCAAGCTGGGAGAAAGGATCGAAGAAGGCATCAAAAGCGGTATGGTTACGAATTTCGAGGCCTTACAAGCTATAAATAAGACCTTACAGTCATGAGGTGTGTCCAAGAAAATGGATGTAGGAGCCGTAATGGTGGCATAGAGAACCAAATCTCCCATCGAATACCAAACCTACCTAATGCCTCCACTCATATATCAGCCTACTCCAAACTACCAAGAACCCTCACCCTCTTACCATATTCCACCACCCACATACCAATCACCTCTACCTCCCATATATCAGCCTATTTCACCCAAATATTCCCAACCCGCACATGTTTACAAATCCTACAATACTCAACCATCCCATTACCAATCCCCTCTTCCACACCAAAACTTCCCTAGACCTCGACAAAACTTTGATCGAAGGCCCCCAAAACAATACACAGCTATTGCTGAACCTATCAACTAGTTGTATGAAAGACACAAAGCTGCTGGTTATGTCACCCCTATCCCTACTGCAACCCTTGAGAACTCTTCTCAGCGGGTTAATGGAAATAAATCCTATGCACACTTTTTCGGCATGAAGGGACACACTATTGACGAATGTCGTTATCTAAAAGATAAGATCCATGCTTTAATTGATAACAAGATTATCGTGGAAAATGAGCCTGCTCTGAATGTTCACAATAACCCTCTGCTAAACCACAATGGTGCTGGCATTCACATGATTGAACTAGAGGATGATTGGGATCCCAAGGGATCAATCGGTTTGATCACAGAAGGTGACGATCCAAAGAAGCCAATAATCACCTTTAATCCGATTGTAGTCCATATTTAGCCCTCTGGGGATGACAAGGTAAATATGTCCATGGCACTTGAGTTTGATGTACCATCCTCTGTGAAGACGCCAGCACCGGTTGAGGTCAAATTCATATCACCAGCAGATGTACCCACACCCTTCGAAGTTGCAGTTTTATCACCCAAGGTGCGTACTCTGTTAAGAGTAAAGATAACCGCATCAATTCCATTGGCAATGTCGGCCGTCACACCATTCCATACAAAGGACTATACCTTAGGACTACACAGCCGAGGCAAGAAGGAAATGTAAGGTTAGGTTCAGGGAAACTGTTGCGGCACAGGGTATGATGAGAACTTGTAAGGTTTATACTCTGAAACATCTGGCTGAGTCAAGCAAGCAGGCCTCTAGTCGGCCAACCATCATTGAGACCAGGCTAGATGATCTCTGGAGAATGATACAAGACAAAGAATACTCGGTTGTTGATTAGTTGGAAAAAAACACCGGCACAATTTTCTATCCTTGCTTTGCTACAGAATTCTGATGCACACAAGAATGCCTTATTAAGGGTGCTGAGTGAGGCATATGTACCGAGCAATATCACCGGCAGAGAGATGGCTAAAATGGTAGGACAGGTACTGGAGAGTCACAAGATCACTTTCCATGAAGATGAGCTGCCACCGAAAGGGTTGAGTCACAACAAGGCTTTGCACATCACCATGCAATGCGAAGATTATTTTTTCACCAGAATCCTGATTGACGGAGGATCTAGCTTCAACATTTGTCCGTTGGTAACACTCAGGACATTGGGAAAGGGATTAAATGAGATTAAGGATAAGGCCATCAACGTTAAATTTTTCGACGGTTCCCAAAGGTCCACCATTGGGGAAATTAGTTTGTGTTTGAATATGGGGCCTACTTAGTTCGATGTTGATTTTCAAGTGATAGATATGCTGACATCTTACAATCTGTTTTTGGGACGACCTTGGATTCATGCTGCTGGGGCCGTAGCATCAACACTACATGAGGTAGTGAAGTTTGAGTGGAATCAACAAGAGGTGATTATTAACGGTGACGGTAGTAATCCCATATTCAGTCGCCAGACCATCCTAACAATCAGAGGCCGAAGAAAGATAGGTGGGGAGACTTATCACCATATCGAGCTAGTCAACGCCGTTGACAAGGACAAATATTGGGACAACAAAATTGATCATATTGAAATAGAGCGGATATGAACCTTGCAAGGGGCTTGGCAAAAACCTCCAAGGGATCGCAAAGCCGATAAAACATAAGAAACATGGCACCACCTTCGGTCTAGGATATGAGTATACCTGGAAGGAAGTCAACAACTGGTCGCCGCCATGGCGTGGTCCTTATCAACTATTAGAGCAGCCAATACCACGCTTGGAACAGACTTTCCAACTAGACGAAGTTATTTATGGGTCAGAAAAAGAGGAAGCAGAGTCAGTAGTGAGAAATTTGTTCCTAGAACACAATGATATGGATTAGTGTTATTTTTAGGTGGAGGGGGAGGAAGGCCCTTCCATACAGGTTGTAAGTAGAGGAGCATGCCTAAATAACTGGACCATAAGAACCACCAGAGTCCGGCGAGTCTCGGGGTAGCAAGGCTGAACAAGCATCATACATTATCTTTTATCATTACTAGTTAATTTTTATTTCACATTTTAAATTTTTGCAATAAGACCTTCAATGTTCAAAATAATTATGGAATTTATCAAAGCATTTTGATTTTCATTATAAATCTCTTATTATTTTCTCTCATTTCTTCACTTATACAGTATTACTATTACTTATCTTGATGGACTAATGAATGTGGCATGCAATGAGGCAAGGCAACAAATGGACATAGATTCAGAAGAAGATGACATATCAGAAAAGATTGTTAAAGAAGTTGAGAACTTTGAAAATTGACCGAAGTCCAACCTGGATGAGACTAAAATTGTTAACCTAGGGGATGAAGAAAACGTCAAAGAAACAAGAATCACCGTTCACTTATCATCATCAGAAAAGAGGGAATACACAGAATTTCTAAGAGAATATAAGGACATATTTGCCTAGTCGCACGATTACATGACTGGTCTGAGCACATCTATTGTGGCACACAAACTGCCGACTAATCCGACATGTCCACCAGTAAAACAGAAGCTCATAAAGTTCAAGCCAGATATGAGTCTGAAAATCAAGGAAGAAGTCACCAAGCAGGTCAAAGCTAAAGTTCTCAGGGTAGTTGAGTATCCGACATGGTTACCTAACATTGTGCCGATACCAAAGTACGACGGGAAGGTTAGAGTCTATGTCAACCACACGGATCTCAACCGGGCCAGTCCAAAAGATGACTTTCCTTTACCAAACATACACATCCTAATCGACAATTGAGCCAAGCATGAATTACAATTATTTGTGGATTGTTTCACTGGTTATCATCAGATTTGGATGGATGAAGAAGATGCTGAGAAAATGGCTTTCATTATGCCATGTGGAATGTACTGCTACAAGATGATGCCATTTGGGTAAAAGAATGCATGAGCCACCTACATGAGGGCCATGACTATCATTTTTCATGATATGATATACAAGGTGATCGAGGTGTACATAAATGACGTTATTATCAAGTCCATGAAAGCCATTGATCACATGGAAGATTTGAGGAAGGTTTTCAACAGATTGCGAAGGTACAACCTGAAACTGAATCCCACGAAGTGTGCATTTGGGGTTCCAGCACGAAAATTGCTTGGGTTTATCATGAGTCACCGGGAAATAGAACTAGATCCATCAAAGATCAAGACCATTCAAGAATTGCCACCGCCAAAGAATAAGAAGAATGTGATGAGTTTCTTGGGGAGACTCAACTCAACTACATCAGTCGGTTCATAGCACAATCTACAGTTATCAAGGAATACTTGTCAAAATCTTCAAAATGTTGAAAAAGGATTCCGCCACCAAATGGACTGATGACTGTCAAAAAGCTTTCGATAGAATCAAGGAACACTTGTCAACACCACTAGTATTGATCCCGCCTTAACCAGGCAGACCTCTGCTACTCTACATCGCAATATTAGATGGTGCCTTTGGTTGTGTAATGGGGCAGCATGATGAAACAGGTAGGAAAGAGCAGGCCATTTACTACCTAAGCAAAAAGTTCACTCCGTACGAGGCCTGGTATTCCCTGTTGGAGTGCAAATGGTATGTTTTGAGTTGGGTAGCCCAGAAGCCGAGGCACTACTTCTGTGCCTATACTACATATCTCATATCGAGGATGGATCCTCCAAAGTACATCTTTCAGAAGCCCATACCCACTGGCAAGCTAGACAAGTGGCAAATCCTATTGAGTAAATTTGACATTGTCTACGTGACTCAGAAGGCAATCAAGGGATAAGAACTAGCATATCACCTTGCAGAAAATTTATTTTCCTGACGAAGAATGTTTTTCGATGGAACATCAAATTTCAAAGGAATTGGCATAGGAACAGCCTTTGTGTCAAATACCGATCAGCATTACCCGGTGTCTGCCAAACTCATATTCTCGTGCTCCAATAATATGTCCGAGTATGAAGCCTACATCTTAGGGATCAAAATGGATATTGACATGAACATTCAAGAATTGCTACTGATCAGAGATTCAGACTTGCTTATTCATTAGGTCCGAGAAGAATGAGCAACCAAGAACTCTAAGATACTCCCATATCTACATAATGTACAGGAGTTGAGGAAAAGATTCACAAAGTTAGAATTCCAACATGTTCCCAGAATCCAGAATGAATTCGTCGATGCACTACCTACCCTGTCATCCATGATAAAATATCCAGACAAAAACTTCATTGATCCTATTATGGTAAAGATCCACGATCAACCAACTTATTGTGCCCTTATTGAAGAAGAAGCATACGGAAAGCCTTGGTTTCATGATATCAGGGAATCTTTGACAAAAGGAGATTACTCGGAGCTTGCAAATCCTACTCAGAAACACAGACTTTTATCTAACAACTTCTTTCATAATGGGGGAATCCTATACAGGAGGACTCTTGATTTGGGATTATTAAGGTGTGTCGACGCGAAATAAGCATCTAAGCTGCTAGAGTGATATACTCGAATTACACTTTAATAAATTGTGTAAGGCAGTCGATGTCAAATATAATAACCCAACAAGGTTGGGGTCGAATCCCAAAGGGAATAGGTGTGAAAAGGTTACTAGAATAGTGTGTTGCTCGACTAAAGTCGTAATTCTATCCAGTTAACGGTAATAAAAGTGTGAATTATTAGTCAGAAGAGTATGAATTGAGTTTGTTTTGAAGTAACAACTAGTTGGAATATTGAGAGTGTAATTAATTAGATTAAAGAAATCAAGGTTCTGTCCCCTTTAAATGAAGTGTAATGCTATCAGTGTTAATATGATATATCTCTAATGGAAGGTGTCACACCTCCTTTTTTCGATGCCGCACCCCGCGTAGGGCGTAGTAAAGGGAGTTTTTCCAATTAAAGGGCAATCGAAACGGGATTCGTTTATTAAGAGATTCAGAGTCGCCACTTGGCAGATTTATGGTGTCCCAAGTCACTGGTTAATCCCGAATCGAGGAAAGGTTTGACTCTATTTAACAGTCCGCAAACAAGAAATCCATATAAGGAATTATGTTAACCCGGGAGAAGGTGTTAGGCATTCCCGAGTTCTGTGGTTCTAGCACGGTAGCTCAACTGTCATATTTTGCTTATTTATCTGATTTATAACATTCTTTAACTTGTGTGCAAATTTTAACCTTTAACCGCTTTTAATTATTTTTAAGGAATTGAACGTCGTTTAAAATATGTTTTTGGATCATGTCACATGAAATGCACCCGGATCCTCGACACATTTTATTCCACGTTTTGGGATTTGGATTTGGGTCGCATGAAATGCACACCCGAATTTAGGAAGGTAAAATTATTAAACACGCGCCTAAAGAGACTAACACATTATTATTTTTAGGGAAGGCCGTGAAATTCGTAAACAACCCCTCCCGAAATCTAGGTATTTTAATATATACATTTATGAGGGCCCCGCAACTTGTGCGTTTCATTTGGTGAGACTCGTCTCATTTTATTTTTAAAAGAATTAAAATATCGTGGAAATGCATCTTGAACCACGTCACAATCAATGTACCCGTGATTATCGACACATTTTGACTTCGTTAAGATTTGGATTTGGGTCACGTAAATGTGCACTCGAGTTTAAGAAGGTAAGGTTATTTAAAGTACGCACCTAAAGAGACTAACGCGTTGTCATTTTTTGGGAAAAGGCCATGAAATTCACTAAGCGGCCGATCCCAAAGTCTATACAATTATTATACCCATTTATTGAGGGCCCCACAACTTGTGCGTTCTATTTTGGCGAAGCTCATCTCATTTAAAAAGGCGAACCTAAAAGCGACTATGCTTTGCTATTTTTATTGTCTATAAAGTAAAAGAAAAAGTGTCCTAGTAATTTATTACTGAATTAAAGCATAATGGAAGGAAAATTGCATTTGGGCGTACCTAAAAAAAATGGCCCGTCACAGGCCATGGCCCAGGCCCAATGAATACTGGACCGAAATGAGACCTGGGCCGCCTGTTTCATTCATTCAGGCTCAACGGCCTCCCAACAGGCTTGTGGTCAAATGTACCCTCAATTGGATCCAACCAAATGCTTATTAAAGTTACCTCAAGCTGATTGTTTGAGCACCAGTTTAGGGCTTAACATTTTTTAAACGTTTAGCTACTGACTAGTCCTTAAACACTATTAAAGATGAAGGGTAGATTAAAGTGTGACTAAACAGCTGGATCATACAATTCTGTTTAATAATAACTGATTAAGTAGTTCAAAAATCCATTCCTTAAGCATTAATCTACTGATGAATTTTCTACGGTATAACACAGGTTTAGCTTTAGACTTGGTTTTAAAATCAGATGAAAATTCGACTGTTGCTGCTTCTTCTTTTTAAAACATGCATAAATGTTAAACTAGGCAGTTACTACCTATATTGAAACTACAACCAATCGATCTTAAATTAAAACCATCCAAATCAATTCAAGTACAGTTCGATTCTCGCTTGATGAATTCATTTGAAGTAAGACTAAACAGATACAAATGATCTATCACTCATTCTACTGATACAGCTTGACCACAGATCTTATGAGGTGACTAAAGGCACGTTTCATTTCATTTACTTCAACTTCAAAGCTTACATCAACCCAAGGTTTGAATAGATACCTGGAATCTGAATTGAAATAAAAAATGGAGAGGTCAGCAACAGCAATAACTTCAGCAATCAACAACAGTTCACAACGACAATTTCAAATCAAGTTCAAAGCCCAGAAAGGTTTGAGAACCAAGCAAGATCAATAGAATAGTAACACCAACAACAGATCAACAGTAACAATGGAGTGGTTAAAACAGCCAACACATCAACCAGAATATCAAAATCAAAACCCCGGCAATCCACAAAATCACAGCTACTAGTAATTGACCCAAAATGATTTGATTGAAACCAAATGGCAATCAAAATACCCTCAGAAACCCCCTAGAATCCAGCAACCAGATGCCAAGATATTCACAAAATGCTCTCTCCTAGACTGATCTTTTTCAGGACTGAACTGACCAAGAAACCAAAAGAAGAACCCTATCTAATAGCCCTCAGAATGTGCTATCTCCTACTCTTAGCTTTTGGTGCTCAAAAGACCTCTGTATTTTTCCAGTTCTCTCTTTTTTCAGAATCCCCTCTCTATCTATGTGTGTTCCCCCAAGAAGTAAGCAAACTTTCTCTGTTTATAGCACTGATTTTCGACCAAAAAGAGCCCCGTAAACTGACTACCTTCCCCTCTACTTATACAACCAGAACCTTATTATCTCCAGCCCCTAGGAGCATTTAAATAAACAAGAAGACATTCTGCCCATGATATTCTCTAACACCCCACTACTCTATGTCTTCTCTTTTTTAATTCACTTAAGTATGGGCATATTATAGTATTCAATTTCCCTTAACCCTTTCCCATTACTCTTGTTCCCCACTTTTATTAAACAATACAATAAATTGAGTGGACAGAGCACTCAACTTGAACAATTCTGCAAGTTTTCAATTCCCAAACTACCCCTGAAACTACTGAAATTAATGTCTTACCTCAGTTTTGACCAATTCGATTAACCATTAACTACACTGACTCCTAATTCGATCATCTAAATGAACTGGAGAGTAAAACGGTGAACCTCCTAATTAACTGAAAACTCTGGAACCACTACCCTTATTCAACTATTACCAAATCCTAACCCAATTCACATGAAACTTAAACTAGAACTCAGATTGGATCACATAGCATCAGAACAAAGGGAATAAGCTAATCATATTGGGAAACAATAGCACGATGAACAACAAAAGCAAATTGAAACAATATCATGTACAACAAAGCAGGGAATCACACAAAATGAATCACTTTGAAATAACACTACCAGAAAATCTTATAGGAATAGTCATAGTTTGTATAAGAACATTACGGGTATTGACTTATTCAATGACAAACACACTCAATAGATTCAACATATACCAATCAACCATATGAGAAGAACTGGACCATAAAAAGGTCCGAAAGATAAGAGAGAAATAAATTTGAAAAGATGATGAAATACAACAAAGCTTAAACAGATAAACAGAGACAAAAATAGAAAAGAAAAGAAGTAGAATACCTCAAAATCGTAGACCAGACTCCAATCAGTTCCCATTGAAACTTCAACTTGAACTTTGAGGCCAAAACGGACCTTAATCGAGTGTTCTCGACTGAGAACACTCGACTAAAGTCGGTTGAAACCTCAAGTTCCTAACTTTGCACAAAGCCTGTAGTTTGGTTCTTCTAGGGCTCGTTCATTCGAATTAGGATTCGACAAGTTCCAGTTTGATTTGAGGGAAACTAGGGGTGGTTTAGGAACGAGGGTGATTCGGAGGTTCAGGGGTGTGGGTTTGGGGTTAATCGGAGAAGACGAAGTTTCTTGACCAATATTCGATGGAAGATTCGAGTTCCGTGATGATTCGAGGAACAAGGGTCATAAATTTTGATTGAGGAATGCTCGGGGGTTCAGGAGTGTTATTTTCATGGTCACTGGACCTCAGGCCGCCAGGTTTACGGCGGAGGTAAGTGGGGGTGGCGCTAGGGTTTCAAGGGAGGGGTCTGGTTTCAATCTCTAAGAGATTAGAGACGGAAGGGGTTTAGCTATGAGGGGGTGGGGAATTAATGGGTTAGGTATATTAAAGTGGGGTTTTGATTCTGATCCGTTGGATCATGACAATCGACGGTCTAGATTGATTGTCAGGCGGGAAAACGGGGTCGTTTAACATTAAAGGGAACCGGGTATGGGGAAAACAGGTTGGGTCAGGTAACAGAGGAGTCTCGGGACCGTTCGATCTAATTGTTTCAATGGATGAGATTCATTGGGCTTAAAACGACGTAGTTTCACGCTCTTACTACGTCGTTTCACTGGATGATTTGGACCGGGTTGGGTTGATCTAGGCTAGTTCTTTTTTGGGCGAAATTGTTTGGGCCTGGGTTTTTTTTTGAGAATTGGCCCAGTCCGATTTTCTTCCTATTTTGCTCTTTTCTTCTTTTTCTTTCATTTTTCTTTTTAATTCCTAATTACCAAAATTCCTAAATTAAATCGTAAAATCAAAAATTCACTTATAATACTAATTAACTCTTAATAATAAATATCACACATAATTAAGCAATAATTTAAAATAAAATCACACAACTAGACCTTAAATGCTAAAAATGCAAAGTACATATTTTTGTGATTTTCTTTCTTTTAAAACCAAATTATGGTTTAATTAATTCCTAATTGCACAATTAGATCCTAAGTATGCATGCAACATATAATTTTGTATTTTTTGTTAATTGAAACAAATAAACGTGCAGCGATAAATGCAAACAATACGAGAAAAATAGCACAAAATTCACGACAATTGCAAACAACACAAAAATTTATTTTATTTTGAATTTTTGGGAGTAATTCTCATATAGGGAAAAAATCACGTGCTTACAGCTGCCCCTCTTTGTCCGAAAACACGAAGAGTTTTCGTGCAAAGATAAAGTGAGTGAGCAATTTTTTGCCCATTTGAGTAATCAGGGTTAAGCATTTTTTGAAAAGATTTGACTGAACTTTTGCTTCAAAAGGTCTCCTACATATGCATGGCTAAAAGTGAATCAGGTCAATGTAGTTCGGGAAGTTTTGGTAGCTGGGACTACCACGGGACCGTAATTTTGCTGTTACAGCTGCTGCATGCTGTTACTACTGCTTTCGGACCTCCTTATTACACCGTGCTAAACAGAAAATAAGAAGCTAGACTAAACTAGTCTATGAATTACAAAATCTTATCTAGATCTTCAGGCTTGCTCTTGTCGCCTTGCCTTCTTGTTGACTTCCTTCCTCTGATGTTTCTTGGTTTCTGACTTAACTCGTCGGCCTCTCTTGATTGCCGAACTTGAATTATAATCTGAAATGACTTCCCTCGTTCTCCAAGTGGGTGCCTGATTGCCAAAACTTGAAATGTATTCCCTTGTTCTCCAGGTGGGCGCCTGACAGCTAAAATTTGAAATATATTCCCTTGTTATTCAGGTGGGCGCCTGATTGCTGAAATATAATTTAAATCTTCAATTAAAACTTAAAACAACACCTTTCCGTTCTTCGGGGGGGCACCTGACCTCACCTATAATTTAAAAATTTCAATGAAAACTTAAAAGACAACGCCTTTCTGTTCTTCAGGGGGCACCTGACCTCAACTATAATTTTAAAAATTTAAATTAAAACTTAAGAAAAAGACAATGCCTTTCCATTCTTCAGGGGGGCCACCTGACCTCAATTATAATTTAAAACTTCAAATGCAGTTTAAAAGACAATGCCTTTCCGTTCTTCAGGGGGCACCTGACTGCTGAACTATAATTTAAAACTTCAATTAAAACTTAAAACAACGCCTTTCCGTTCTTCAAGGGGGGCACCTGACCTCAACTATAATTTAAAATTTTCAATGAAAACTTAAAAGACAACGCCTTTCTGTTCTTCAGGGGGGGCACCTGACCGCTAAACAATAATTTAAAACATCAATTAAAACTTAAGAAAAAGACAACGCTTTTCCATTCTTCAGGGGGGAGGGCACCTGACCTCAATTATAATTTAAAACTTAAAATGCAGTTTAAAAGACAACGCCTTTCCGTTCTTTAGGGGGGCACCTGACTGCTGAACTATAATTTAAAACTTCAATTAAAACTTAAGAAAAAGACAACGCCTTTCCATTCTTCAGGGGGCACCTGACCTCAATTATAATTTAAAACTTCAAATGCAGTTTAAAAGACAACGCCTTTCCGTTATTCAGGGGGCGCACCTGACTGCCGAACTATAATTTAAAACTTCAATTAAAAGTTAAAACAATGCCTTTCCATTCTTCAGGGAGGCACCTGACCTCAACTATAATTTAAAATTTTAAATAAAAACTGAAAAGACAACGCCTTTCTGTTCTTCAGGGGGGCACCTGACCTCAATAATAACTTAAAAATAAAATGCCATTAATTATCTTCTTTCAGAATTGCCTCCCTCAAAACTCGTGTTGTCTTCCTTCGAGACTGGTGGGGATAACATTTTTGAGAAATTATTTACTTACCTGCTGGGGATAGTACTGCTGGGGAGGAATCTCTTTTTTTTTCTTTTTTCTTTTTTCTTTTTTCTTTTTTTTTTAAAACTACTCTCTTCGAAACTTTTATTTTCTCTCAACACTGATGGGGATAAAATGTTGTCAGCTGAGGATAACACTGTTGAGGATAACTCTGTTGGGGGAATTTTATTCCTTTAAAATCGGTGCTTCACTCTTCTGGAAGCTGCTGGGGATGACACTGGCTTTTGCTCTTTCTGAATACCAGTTTAGTCCCTTTTTTCTGTCCACTGGGGGTACAACTCCTTTCATTAAAATTTGTTATTTTCTCTTTCAACACCACTGGGGATAATACTGGTTCAAAGACCACTTCCCTTAAAACTGGTGTTATCTTTCTTCTTCCCTAAGTGGATACCTGACTTCCAGAAAATTTTCCAAATGAAAGGAAAATTTTCTGCCCTAGTTTGATAATCTTCTACGTGGCATGCCTTTCCATCAATGCCATTTCCTTTTTCCTGTTTCAAATCAAAGAAAATTTGTTAGTTTAAAACGCAGTGGTTGGTTGTGATGCTCCTGCTGGGGATGGTCTTTCCCTCTCTCCTTCCCTGCTCTGCGTTCCAAAACTTGTTGGGGGTGAGGTTATTTGTTGGTTTTAGCATGACTAGCCCTGCTTTGCGTCGTCTGGTCATCTTGAAACTTGGTCGATAATTTCCTACCTTCTTGATGACTCCTTATTCACAAGCCTTTCACCGGTGTTTTCCACTTGTATCCTGACCCCCCCCCCCCCCCACATTCCTATGATAGTGACTTTGCTTGAGGCTCTTGCATGTTTTATAGATGAACCACTTTCTTCGTTCATCCGTGTCATTGAAAATTCCTTTTCTGCTGGGGATAACACTTCTTCTTTTTGTGGCATAACTCGGGAACTGGCATTTCCCTGACCCTTGAGTCTCATGTGCATTTCCAAAGATGCTCATCGCTCTCCGCATTGTTCTTTGATTTGTCCACTGGCCTCCCCCTTGAGGTCATTAACCTTAGCTTTTTGTTGGAGATATCCTCCTTGACACTGATCCATCCTTCTGACAATCTCCTCCTGTTGGGGAATATCCTTCTGGACACTGGCCTTTGGGCTTGTTCCCTCCTGGCTTATACCACTTGGATGTTCTGCTCAGATCTCACCTTGCATAATTGGAAAGCTGATGGCAGATTCTGAGGTCATTTCTCACAAACAGACTCTATTGGGGAATTTTTGATAAAAGGAGAAAGATAAAATAAACAGAATAAAAGACAAAAGAGGAGGATGACTCTCTAAAAGGAAAATTTATAAAATAAAACCTATCAAACGTGGATACCAACTCTAATGGCCATGACATGCACATATAGCCTATCCTCCGTCGTCAATCATCTTTCAAGATCTTCGTTTTGTGCTTCCCCATCTGATTCTCACCCTTATTTGACTTTTAGTGCCCGAAGGTCTTCACTATCAAGCCTCTCTCATTTCGGTTTTTGTCTCAGCTTTCATCGCCTTATGGTGCCCGTGAAGGTTTTCACTGATAAGACTCTCTCATTTGTATTACTTTTCAGCTGGGGATTTGGGTGTTACCGCTAAGACTCTCTCATATTTCTTTTCTGATGGGGATCAGAGTCTTTTCTACTGTGGATCAGAATGTTATGCTCGTCGATAAGACTTTCTCATTTGCTTGACTTGACATCTTTTGAAGACTGGTCAAAAGGTCTTTCTTTGGACCATAATGTGGGATTTGGATAGGGCTAGAAAGAAAAGGTATTTGAAATCTCAAAAACACATCAGTTTTGGGTTCAAAATTACAACCTTCGGAACTAAATTTATTTATAATAAACACAATTTTTGTTTGCCCCAGTTTTCTCGTTTGGGGATTTTTATTGAATTTTTTTCTTTTCTTTTTCAAAACTATGACCGAGCCGTGAAGCGCCTACATATCCTGCTTTTGAGGAATCATGTCAAACGTAGTTCCCAACTCCTCGTTGTTCTAATTTTTTCCTTCAACTTATTATTTTTCTTCTCTTTTTTTTTCTTTATCTCTTTCTTTTCTTCTTTTATTGCTTTCTTTTCCCCTCTTTTTTTCTTTTTCTTCCACGTTCGTGTTTCTACCCTTTGCTATCAATTTCGAAGGAGGGGTATGAAAGAAATCAAATAAGGCTCAAAGGGTTAACGAAGGATAAGATGTTTGTATAGCAGAACAAAATGCCTCCGTCATTCCAATCTTCAAAACATGTCCAGTGCAATCGACACGATTAACATTCGTCATATATTTAAAGCACTGTTGGGCAACACTCTCATTTTTATTACCATGAACGACCCCTGTCAATTTTGCCAACTTGCCTTTAACGGTTTTCTTTTTACTTGCCCTAGTTTCACATGACTCGGGCTTCAAATAATCTCAAACCGTTCTTATTTTCTTTAAATGTTCTGATGGCTTTATGATTAACTTTTAAGATTAGGCCAAAATCATGTACGCATGCCATGTCACTAGAGTCGATAGGAAAAGAACTATAAAAAGGAGAAGACCAAAAAAAAGAAAATTTCTAGAAATAATGAAAAACAGAGAATTTCATTAAATAGACAGGGAAAGAGTTTGTACAGCAAAACAACCCCAATAAACTGGAGTACAACCTTCATAACAAACCTAGACAACACTAATGAGACACTGCGATCAAAAGAAAAATTAAAGGATAAAAAGGTTTGAGCCACAAGACAATATCCGGATTACAACCCTGAAATAACCCGGACAACAGAAATGACAACAAACTAAGCCACCAAAGCTCCTCTTCGGCTGACCCAAACATGGAGCATCTTTCCAATTACCAAGCACAACATCTTAGCCACTGCCTTCTGCATCAACAATACGGGTGTCGGCTGCATCCGAATTTTGTGCGACAACATCGCCTGCATTAATAAACTCCTGAATTGCTTTCTTCAGCTTCCAACATTTTTCTATGTCATGCCCCGGGGCATTTGAGCATTATGCGCACCTTTGAGAAAAATCACACCTCTTTGACCGATGATTTGGCATTTTTATCTGAATTGGTTTCAAAATGGCTAGTTGCTTCAACTTCTGGAACAAACTGGCATACGATTTCCCATAGAGGTGAGAGCCTTTTCTCGTTTCAGCAACCTCTCATTTCTAAATGCCTGATTTGGCGTAAAACCTGACTCGTGGGGTTTCCGGTGTGCTCGTGGGGGTAGATAGGCATTTTGTGGAGCTGGGTACTTGGAAAGTGAAGTATGTCTTTGGGAGTCCCGTGGGGAGAAGTATGGGCTAGGAGAATTACAAGGATACCCACGGATTCGATATAGAGGCTGAGGGCCTTTAGCAAGGACGACCACTGGACCTTATCGTTGGGGAGGTTCAACCTGCGGGCCTTGTTTGGGGACCTTGTGAGCTTCGGGTGGGTGTTCATTGTCGGGAATAGTGGATGTGACTGGAGGTCACTTATGGGAAAAGATAGATGGATGACGAGTGATGGAGCTACTGGGGTGGATGGGAAAGCTGTGATGGGAAGGTATATATGGAGAGTGTGGGGGATCATCTGGCATTGTGCTCGGTGCTTGGGTAAGGACAGAGTCCAGGAAGCTAGGTGGTGGCGGGGGCGGTGCTTTCCTAGCCGTCCATGCCCGATACATGTCTGCCACATGTTGTCTCAACATTTTCACTTCTTCTACCAACCCGTGGTTCCGTTCAACCAGTTGTTGTCGGTCATCGGTACCAACCCACTCGGTTTTGAGGTTCTCTGTCATTGTCCTTCGACCTTGTTTTGCAGGAAAGATTTACCACAACAAACCACCTTTCTGGATATGAACATAATAAAGTGAAGCCATCACGTTAGCGTTAGGGCATTTGACAGATAGGTAAACATATATCAGGGATGCAATGCACCTAAGCAGTTAACCGTTCTATCATGTATTCGCTTCAGTTACATGCGTCGTTCCGGCTTCTTGTGATGGTGCCCCTTTGAAAATCCCGAAATTTCCTTTATTTCTCTATTCTTTTTTTTGTTTTTTCTATTATTCCTTTTTTTAGTGCGTGGACTCAGTCAGTCCTTAATATCAAAACTTTGCACTTTTTTTTTCATCATTTTTTCATTTTTCATTTTTTTGTGTGGTCGAATCTTTTGGAGATTTCCTACGTATCATGACCCCGCATGAATCAGACCATGCGTAGTTCAGACCAATTAAAGGTCAACAACAATGAAACTTTTTTTTTCCAATTTTCATAATAAAACACACTTTGATTACAATGATAAAAAAACTGCCAAACTTAGACTAAACTAACAGACTCTGGTGAAAGACGAGATACAGACTTGAACATTGAACAACCCACATACTCTAATAAAAAGAAATACAAATTAAAAAAAACAGACTGACAGATTCCTTCCCTATATGCCAATTTTAACCAAATGGCTATTTTTGTAAACGTGGCCCCTTCTCAATTTCACATGAATTTTGAGGCCTGGAAGGATTATTTTACAAAAATATCCGTTCTTTTACGAAAATAGCCTTTCGACAACTGAAAGATACTCTAAGGCTATCCCGGCAAGAACGGTTTAACACATTGCCGAAGCTGGCTCGGCTTTATTTTGACCAAAATTCCAAATGGTATTCACTTGTCCACTGACTCTTTTTTTTTCAAATTAAAAATAAAAGACCTCGTTTTGCAAACAGGACCTTTCAGCACCTCGGGGACGAAGATTTTAAGCCTGTGTGGGCTAACCAGTAAAAAAAACCTTAAAAATGACCAAGAGTGGCTGTTTATGCAAAGTCAGCCTTCCGGCGTCCCTTTGGGGAACATTCGGCTATTTTTGATAAAACGGCACTACCCGACTTACTTATGATTATTTTTTATCTTGTTTTTCAAATTAAAAACCCGATATTGCAAACACGGTCTTTCAGCGCCTCGGGGACGAAGAGTTTAAGGCTGTGTGGGTCAACCGACCAAAAATCTACAAAATGACCAAGGGTGGCCGTTTATGCAAAGTCAGCCTTCCGGCATCCCTTTTGGGAACATTCGGCTATATTTGATAAGAACGGCATCACCTGGCTTATTTATGATTATTTTTTTTCTTGTTTTTTAAAATAAAAACCCGATATTGCAAACACGGCCTTTCATCACCTCGGGGACGAAGATTTTAAGGCTGTGTGTGTCAACCGACCAAAAATCTACAAAATGACCAAAGGTGGTCGTTTATGCAATGTCAGCCTTCAGGCATCCCTTTTGGGAACATTCAGCTATATTTGATAAGAACGTCATCACCCGACTTATTTATAACAAAAAAATTAAAATTTGACAAATTTTTTTTGTGTGGCTATTTTTGCAAAAGGGGAGGTTGGACTCGATTAGGGTTTCCTATGTATCTCACATCCGGTGATAATCAAACCAGCGTAGTTCTGCCGATTGGATACGGGCGAGAACAACTAATTTAGAGAAACATATATTTTTTTGTTTTTTCTTGAAAATGGATGAAACATACAAAATCTTTTTGAATTTTCTTTTTCTCTTTTTTTTTGATTTTCTGATTTATGGAAAATGATGACAAAGTACAAAATCTTTTTGAATTTTCATGCTTCTTTTTTTATTTTCAAAATGTGCCATGGGGGACATAGGGAATTCCAAGACTTCTTGGATTCCACAAATGTTCCCCATGTGCTTTTCCCAAAAATGAAGCATGGGGGACATGGAGGAATTCCAAGACTTCTTGGATTCCACAAATGTTCCCCATGTGCTTTTCCCAAAAATGAAACATGGGGGACATGGGGGAATTCTAAAACTTCTTGGACTCCACAAATGTTCCCCATGTGCTTTTTCCAAAAAAAAAAAACATGGGGGACATGGGGGAATTCGAAAACTTCTTGGATTCCACAAATGTTCCCCATGTGCTTTTCCCAAAAATGAAGCATGGGGGACATGTGGGAATTCCAGGACTTCTTGGATTTCACAATTGTTCCCCATGCCTTTGATTAAAATAATATCATGCTTATCTAAAAAAACCGTGCAACCTTATTATTTAATGAGATCAGCATGACCAGGCGTGGCATTTGTCCTTAACTATTATTGATCTGCCAAATGACCCTTTTACCCCTGAATAAATGCAACATGTAGCACATAGGATGCATCAATATGGTCTTTTCCTTTCAGGTCACCTATCCTAGATGGACCCAACCCCTGTGTTAAGTCCGCTAAGTCAAATGCACATGATGCAAATAAACGCTCATACTAGGGATCCGGCATGAAGTTAATTTATTCTAGGTTCAAAACCTGGGTTTATTGTTCTAGACCTGGCTTACCCGAGCGGACAACTCGAGCCGGGGGGGGGGGGAGGCAGCGT
>MU736369.1:33312-45179 GCA_026770625.1 Nicotiana glauca
AGCAACTTATCCGAACCTCGTTCTAAAATTGAAGTAGACACTATATAAAAAAGAAGTCACATGAAATGCACCATTCTTCAGGATTTAGAAGACTCAGATAAAGGAATGGATTTCGGCACAGTTTACATACAGTTCATAAAATATCAAAGTGGTAATAGCAACACTTAGCACATTATGCCCAAACATGTAACAAAATCAGATAATATACAAGCCAAATACAACAAATATACAAAGCTCGAATTCTTGAACCCTGAACCAGAGATTCTTGGTCTTTTTACCCAGCAGAGTCGCCAGAGCTGTCACACCTCCTTTTTCCGCTACCGCACCCCGCGAATGGCGTAGTAAAGGGAGTTTTTCTAATTAAAGGACAATCAAAACGGGATTCGTTTATTAAGAGATTCAAAGTCGCCACTAGGGAGATTTATGGTGTCCAAAGTCACCGGTTGAATCCCGAATCGAGGAAAGATTTGACTCTATTTAACAGTCCGCAAACCAGATATCCGGATAAGGAATTCTGTTAACCCGGGAGAAGGTCTTAGGAATTCCTGAGTTTCGTAGTTCTAGCACGATCGCTCAACTGTCATATTTGGCTTATTTATCTGTTTTATAACACGCTTTAACTTGTGTGCAAATTTTAACCTTTAACCGCTTTTAATTATTTTTAAGGAATTGAACGCCGTTTAAAATATGTTTTTGGATCACGTCACATGAAATGCACCCAGATCCTCGACACATTTCATTCATTAAGGCCCAACGGCCTGCCAACCGGCATGTGGTCAAATGTACCCTCAATTGGATACAACCAAATGCTTATTAAAGTTACCTCAAGCTGATTGTTTGAGCACCAGTTTAGGGCTTAACATTTTTTAGACGTTTAGCTACTGATTAGTCCTTAAACACTATTAAAGATGAAGGGCAGATTAAAGTGTGACTAAACAGCTAGATCATACAATTCTGTTTAATAATAACTAAATAAGTAGTTCAAAAATCCATATCTGAAGCATTAATCTACTGATGAATTTTCTGCGGTATAACACAGGTTTAGCTTTAGACTTGGTTTTAAAATCAGATGAAAATTTGTCTGTTGCTGCTTCTTCTTTTTAAAACAGGCATAAATGCTAAACTACACAGGTACTACCTATATTGAAACTACAACCAATCGATCTTAAATTAAAACATCCAAATCAGCTCAAGTATAGTCCGATTCACGCTAGATGAATACATTTGAAGTAAGCCTAAACAGATACAAATGATCTATCACTCATTCTACTGCTACAGCTTGAACACAGATCTTATGACGTGACTAAAGGCACGTTTCATTTCATTTACTTCAACTTCAAAGCTTACATCAACCCAAGGTTTGAATAAATACCTGGAATCTGAATTGAAATAGAGAATGGAGAGGTCAGCAGCAGCAATAACTTCAGCAATCAACAACAGTTCACAACGACAATTTCAAATCAAGTTCAAAGCCCAGAAAAGATTCAGAACCAAGCAAGATCAATAGAATAGTAACTCCAACAACAGATCAACAGTAACAATGGAGTGGTTAAAATAGCCAACACAGCAACCAGAATATCAAAATGAAACCCCGAAATCCACAGAATCGCAGCTACTAGGAATTGACCCCAAAATGATTTTATTGAAACCAAATTCCAATCAAAATACCCTCAGAAACCCCCCTAGAATCCGGCAACCAGAAGCTAAGATGTTCACAAACTGCTCTTTCCTAGACTGATCATTTTCAGGACTGAACTGACCAAGAAACCAAAAGAAGAACCCTATCTAATAGCTCTCAGAATTTGCTATCTCCTACTCTTAGCTTTTTGTGCTAAAAAGACCTCTGTATTTTTCCTGTTCTCTCTTTTATTCAGAATCCCCTCTCTATATATGTGTGTTCCCCCAAGAAGTAAGCAAACTTTCTCTATTTATAGCACTGATTTTCGACCAAAAGGAGCCCCCTAAACTAACTACCTTCCCCTCTACTTATACAACCAGATCCTTATTATCTCCAGCCCCTAGGAGCATTTAAATAATCAAGAAGACATTATGCCCATGATATTCTCTAACACCCCACTACTCTATGTCTTCTCTTTTTTAATTCACTTAAGTATGGGCATATTATAGTATTCAATTTCCCTTAACCTTTACCCATTACTCTTGTTCCCTACTTTTATTAAACAATACAATAAATTGATTGGACATAGCACTCAACTTAAACAATTCTGCAAGTTTTAAATTACCAAACTACCCCTGAAACTACTGAAATTAATGTCTTACCCCAGTTATGACCATTTCGATTAACCATTAACTACACTGACTCCTAATTCGATCATCTAAATGAACTGGATAGTAAAACAGTGAACCTCCTAATTAACTGAAAACTCTGGAACCACTACCCTTAATCAACTATAACCAAATCCTAACCCAATTCACATGAAAACTTAAACTAGAACTCATATTGGATCACACAGCATCAGAACAAAGGGAATAATCTAATCATATTGGGAACCAATCATGATTATCTTAGAAGAAATGAAACGAGCAGGGAAACAACAGCACGATGAACCACAAAAGCAAATTGAAACAGCATCATGCACAACAGAGCAGGGAATCACACAAAATGAATCACATTGAAATAACACTACCAGAAAATCGTATAGGAATAGTCATAGTTTGTACAAAAACATTACGGGTATTGACTTATTCAAGGACAAACACACTTAATCGATTCAACATATACCAATCAACCATATGAGAAGAACTAGACCAGAAAAAGGTCCGAAAGAGAAGAGATAAATAAATTTGAAAAGATCATGAAATACAACGAAGCTTAAATAGAAAAACAGCGACAAAAATAGAAAAGAAAAGAAGTAGAATACCTCAAAATCGTAGACCAGACTCCAATCAGTTCCCATTGAAACTTCAACTTGAACTTTGAGGCCAAAACAGACCTTAATCAAGTGTTCTCGACTGAGAACACTCGACTAAAGTCGGTTGAAACCTTAAGTTCCTAACTTTGCACATGCATGTAGTTTGGTTCTTTTTGGGCTCGTTCATTCGAATTAGGATTCGATAAGTTCCAGTTTGATTCGAGGGAAACTAGGAGTGGTTTAGGGATGGGGGTTATTCTGAGGTTCAGGGGTGTGGGTTTGGGGTTAATCGGAGAAGACGAGGTTTCTTGACCAATCTTCGATGGAAGATTCGAGGAGTTCCGTGATGATTCAAGGAATAACGGTCATATATTTCGATTGAGGAAGGCTCGGGGGTTCAGGGGAGTTATTTTCATGGTCACTGGACCTCAGGCCGCCGGGTTTACGGCGGAGGTAAGTGGGGGCGGCGCTAGGGTTTCAAGTGAGAGGTCTGGTTTCAATCTCTGAGAGATTAGAGACGGAAGGGGTTTGTCTATGAGGGGGTGGGGAATTAATGGCTTAGGTATATTAAAGTGGGGTTTTGATTCTGATCCGTTGGATCATGACAGTTGACGGTCTAGATTGATTGTCAAGCGGGAAAACGGGGTCGTTTAACATTAAATGGAACCGTGTATGGGGAAAACAGGTTGGTTCGGGTAATAGAGGAGTCTCGGGACCGTTAGATCTAACTGTTTCAATGGCTAAGATTCATTGGGCTTAAAACGACGTAGTTTCACGCTCCTACTACATCGTTTCACTGGCTGATTTGGACCGGGTTTGGGTTGATCTGGGCTGGTTCTTTTTTGGGCGAAATTGTTTGGGCCTGGGGTTTTGATTGAGAATTGGAACAGTCCGATTTTCTTCCTATATTGCTCTTTTCTTCTTTTTCTTTCATTTTTCTTTTTAATTCCTAATTACAAAAATTCCTAAATTAAATCGTAAAATAAAAAATTTACTTAAAATACTAATTAACTCTTAATAATAAATATCACACATAATTAAGCAACAATTTAAAATAAAATCACACAACTAGACCATAAATGCTAAAAATGCAAAGTACATATTTTTATGCTTTTCTTTCTTTTAAAACCAAATTATGGTTTAATTAATTCCTAATTGCACAATTAGATCCTAAGTGTCCATGCAACATATATTTTTGTATTTTTCGTTAATTGAAACAAATAAACGTGCAACTATAAATGCAAACAATAAGAGAAAAATAACACAAAATTCACGACAATTGCAAACAACACAAAAATTTATTTTATTTTGAATTTTTGGGAGTAATTATCATATAGGGCAAAAATCACGTGCTTACAGAAGGTCTTTTTGATAAGCAAATGATGTCTAAGTGACTACCCAATATTTCCCAATAGTTGGGTGGTATTTCCTCTTTATAATTTTCCCAAATGTAAAAGAGTTGCAATTGAATAGACGACCAAATTCTATGTCCCAAATGTCTCAAATGTTCTTAAGTGTTTTTATTAAACAAGGTTTAAAGCCTTGAGTCTTTGATATCTACTTCGACCAAATTCTAACCCACTTTCCCAAGCAAAGGAAGAATTTAATGGCACTTGTTAATGTTTGCAACCACGAACAATAAATGAAGAATGAGAAGTAAATAAATATCAACCAACCATTATATATATATTCAATATTGATGTAACGACCCGACCGGTCGTTTTTGGAATTTACACCCCGATCCCCCATTAACTGCTTTCTCTAAGTTCATTTTTGCTATTTTGATTTGCCGGGACGTTCGGTATTAGGATTCGGAGTGTTTTGGGACACTTAATCCCTAAATGAGAGTTTAAGAGTTAAAAATGGCCAGTATTCGGAACAGTGTGAAGACGACCCCAGAATGGAAATCCGATGGTTTCATTAGCTCCGTTAGGTGATTTCGGGGTTGGGAACGTGTTCGAAATGTCATTTAGAGGTCCGTAGCTCATTTAGGCTTGAAATGCCGAAGTTTGAATTTTTTGAGTTTTCGGTCCGATAGTGAGGTTTTGATCCGAGGGTTGGATTTGAATTCCGGAAGTTGATGTAGCTCCGTCATGTCATTGGGGATGTGTGTGCAAAATTTCAGGTCATTCGGACGAGGTTTGGTTAGGTTTTTGATCGAAAGCATATTTGGTTAGAATTTGAAGTTCTTAGGCTTGAATCCTTGATTTAATCGGGTTTCCGGTGTTGTTTGAGGTGTTTTGAGGATTGGTACAAGTCCGAATAAGGTGTTAGGTGGTATTGGTGTTTTTGGTTGGGGTCCCGGGGGTCCCGAGATGATTTCGGATGCTCAACCGGTTAGTTTTGGAAGTTAGAAGGAAAATTGCAGCATGCTTCTATTGTTTTCGCTTCTGCGTCTTAGGAACCGCAGAAGCGGCGCAAAAGAAGCGGCCTTTGCGCCGCAGAAGCGAGTTGGCCCCTTTTCCTCCAAGATCGCAGATGCGGTTAGCTACCCGCAAAAGCGGAGCAGCAGAAGCGGTTTTCTAATCGCAGAAGCGATTTGTGGCTTCCCCTCAGAGACCGCAGAAACGGTCATATTTTTCCGCAGAAGCGGGACCGCTGGAGCGGTCATGTGTCCGCAAAAGCGTAATTTTCCCCTTTAGTTAAAAACCGCAGAAGCGGTTATTTTTGCCGCTTAAGCGGGACCGCAGAAGCGGTCCCTTGTCCGCAGAAGCGGAAATGTCTGGGCAGAAATAGGAAATATCGAGGGTTTAATTTCATAAGTTTGAAAACCAATTTTGAGCTCGGGCAAGGGCGATTACGAGAGGATTTTGAAGAGGAGATTATTGGGTAACATTTCTATGATCCTTTCTAGTTATATTCCATCATTTAGTAGTTAAATCTACCTTTTAAATTCGAATTAAGGATCAAAAATGGAAGAAATTAGGTGAAAGTTCATTGACTAAACTATTGGGTTTTTTTAGGGCATTTGACCTCCGATTTCTGAGATTTTTATATGGTTAGACTCGTGAGAGTACGAGGTTTCTAAAAATGTGAAAATTATTCGATTCCGAGACGTTGGCTGGAGGGTAATTTTGTCATTTTACCTATTTTCGCGCCCTAGCTTTAATTGCAATAGTGGAATCAGTTGTTTGCAATATTATTTACGATTTGTAATTGAATTGAATAGATTTGGGCCATTTGGAGTCGGATACTCATGGCAAGGGCATCGTTCCCTAGTTGATTTCGCACCGGTTCGAGGTTAGTGGCTTGCCTAACCTTGTGTGGGGGACTTCGTCCCATAGGATGTGATAATTGGTAATTGAATGCCTTGTACGTGAGGTGACGAGCGCGTACTTGAGATAATTATTGCAACCCATTTCTACTTGAAGTATTTAAATTGAGATTTCCTATTTACTAGTTCATTTTAGACTGTGAGTTTAAGCTTGTGCTGAACTATTTGTTTAAATGCTTAGCTGGCATTAATTGTTTAAGTGATTTGCTGACTTATCTACTTAATTGTTTAACTGCACTAACCGTACTCTGTGACGCATGTTAGGCTAGGAATTTCAGCTACTTGTGCTGGTTTTAGTAATTATTCTGGGATTATAAGTGTTGTCGTTGTGTGTTTAAATTGGGACTACGGGACGGCTTCCTGGGAGATCCCCCTGCATTTGACATATTCTGGATTTAGGGTGCGGGATACCAAGAGATCCCTGGCATATGCATTTCTATATATTGATGATACCAAGAGATCTTCGGGATACCAAGAGATCCCCAGTATACTTATTGAGGATACCAAGAGATCCTCGGGATACCAAGAGATCCCCGGCATACTTATTGAGGATACCAAGAGATCCTCGGGATACCAAGAGATCCCCGGCATACTTATTGAGGATACCAAGAGATCCCTAGTGCATGCATTTCTATATATTGAGAATACCAAGAGATCCCCAGCATACTTATTGAGGATACCAAGAGATCCCCGGCATACTTATTGAGGATACCAAGAGATCCTCGGGATACCAAGAGATCCCCGTCATACTTATTAAGGATACCAAGAGATCCTCGGGATACCAAGAGATCCCCGACATACTTATTGAGGATACCAAGAGATCCTTGGGATACCAAGAGATCCCCAACATACTTATTAAGGATACCAAGAGATCCTCGGGATACCAAGAGATCCCCAGTGTTTATGATGAGGATACCAAGAGATCCTCGGGATACCAAGAGATCTCCGACTACTATTCCTCATTGACAGCATTATTCCTTGTATTGTTACCCTTGCTTCTATTACTGTTCTTCCTTATTTGTCTGGTTTAGATTCTCCTGATAGACTTTATTTAAACTGTTTTCGTTATATTATTATTTATTATGTTAGTCTCGGTAGGGCCCTGACCTTCCTCGTCAGTACCTAACCGAGGTAAGGCTTGGCACTTAATGAGTACCGCTGTGGTGTAGTCATGCCTCTTCTGTGCATGTTTTTCATGTGCAGATCCAGGTGCTTCTGAGCATGCGTATCGCCAGTAGCTGTCAGGGAGCGTATTGGGGACTTGAGGTATACATCTTCTACGTTCGCAGATTCGCAAAGTCTCCTTCTCATTTTATCCATAGTTATTAGATGTTATTTCGATCCCTTTTTGTATTTGACAATTCTGGTGATTAGAGCACTGTAAGATTTCTTATAGCCTGTGTTGCCCGTGGGTTTCCGAGCCTTGGAGGTTATTTCAGTATTTTGTATTAAAGTGTATGTGCCAGGCGGCAACTGTATACATTACTTATGTTATTTAGCTTTTGAATATAAATTTCACAAATGTTGTTACTTCCGCAATGTGTTAGGCTTACCTGGTCGTGAAGACTAGGTGCCGTTATGACGTGTTCACAATTGGTGAACTAGGGTTGTGACAAGTTGATATCAGAGCTCTAGGTTTATAGGAGTCACGGGACACATGCCGGTTTATTAGAGTCCCGCTGATCGGTATGGAGACATCCGTATTTATCTACGAGAGGCTATGTAACTGTTTAGGAAAACCTTTATCTCTTTTGAATTCCTTGTCGTGCTATGTTTTGACACCAATTCTAAACTTCTGTCTTCTATTCTCTCACAGATGGTGATGACACGTGCTACACGAGAGGACCAGGCACTCGCGCCCCCTGCTGCCACCGTCAGAGTCCAGGGCTGGGATAGAGGTCGAAGACGCACCCGAAGTGCAGCCATAACACCCGCACGCGCTGCCACTGAGGTACCACCAGCAGATCGAGTTGGAGTTCAGACACCTGACGCGCCTGTAGCTACTACTACTCTAGCCCTTCAGGAGACTTTGGCACAGTTCCTGAGTATGTTTGGTATATTGATTTAGGCCGGATTGATTCAGGTTGTACCAACTACTACACAGATCGGGGGAGGGACCCAGACTCCCACCGCCCCCACTCTAGAGCAGCAAGCTTCCATTGGTCAGGTTCCAGGTGTCAGGGCGACACTGCCTGTGGTCCCAGTTCAGCGGGTGGTGAGGACCTCTCACCGAGTAGAGGACAAGTGGGCATAGGAGAGAGAGGACAGACGAGGTCAGGAGGGAGAGTATAGAGGAGCGAGTAGACCTCGTGGACCAGGGAGATATACTGGTCCTTATTTCAGAGGTAGGGTGCGTCATGGTAGAGGTTTTGTGGGTCAGCCCGCTCAGTCTACGTCTCAGAATTCCCACAGAGTTTCAGGTGTTCAGGGGTCTTGGAGTACCCGTATCGCACAGTTTTCACTGCCACGCCAGTCACGAGGTTGCTTTGTGTGTGGTGACATACGCCATGTGGTGAGGTATTGCCCTAGACTTGGGTGGGGTGCACCTCCATAGACCTCTCAGCCACAGCGTGCCCCGCAGAGCTCTCAGGCCTTAGTTACAACTGCAATTGCTACCCCACCTACCCGTACCGAGACTGTTGCCTCTGATTCTATAATCACAGGTATTGTCATGGTTTATTATTAAAGTTTATGGGTTCTATTCGATTTAGGTTCTACTTATTCATATGTGTCCTCTTATTTTGCTTCGCATATGGGTGTGCCTCTGGATTCATTGAGTACTCCCGTTTATGTTTCTACTCCTCTGGGAGATTCTCTTGTTGTGGACCGCGTGTACCGGTCGTGTTTGGTTACTATTCGTGGTTTTGAGACCAGGGCTGATCTATTATTACTCAGTATGGTTGATTTTGATATTATTCTGGGCATGGACTGGTTGTCGCCCCATCATGCTATTCTTGATTGTCACGCCAAGACCGTGACGCTGGCTATGCCAGGTGTTCCACGTATAGAGTGGAGTGGAACCTTAGATCATACTCCCAGCAGGGTTATTTCTTTCCTTAAAGCTCAACGTATGGTTGAGAAGGGGTGTGCTGCTTATTTAGCTTATGTGAGAGATGTCAGTGTTGGCACGCTTTCTGTTGATTTAGTCCCAGTTGTACGGGATTTTCTCGATGTGTTTCCAGCTGATCTTTCGGGCATGCCGCCCGATAGATATATCGATTTTGGCATTGATCTGTTGCCGGGCACTCAGCCCATCTCCATTCCTCCATATCACATGGCTCCTCCTGAGTTGAAGGAGTTGAAGGATCAGTTGCAGGAATTGTTGGGTAAGGGTTTTATTCGACCCAGTGTTTCACCATGGGGAGCCCCTTTTTGTTTGTGAAGAAGAAGGACGGTTATATGCGTATGTGCATTGATTATCGCCAGTTGAACAAAGTTACAATGAAGAACCGATATCCTTTACCTCATATTGATGATCTGTTTGATCAGCTTCAGGGCGCATAGGTGTTTTCCAAGATTGATTTGCCCTCAGGTTACCATCAGTTGAAGATTCGGGAGCCAGATATCCCGAAGACTGCTTTCAGGACTCGGTATGGTCATTACGAGTTTCTTGTTATGTCTTTTGGGCCGACTAATGCCCCGACAGCTTTTATGCATTTGATGCACATCGTATTCAGGCCATATCTTGATTCCTTCGTGACTGTTTTATTGATGATATTTTGTTATATTCCCGGAGTCGGGCAGATCATGAGCAGCACTTGAGGGTAGTGCTTTAGACTTTGAGGGAGAAGAGATTGTATGAAAAGTTCTCCAAATGTGAGTTCTGGCTGAGTTTTGTGGCATTCCTAGGCCACGTGGTGTCGAGTGAGGGCACTCGACTGGATCCGAGGAAGGTGGAGGCCGTGCATAGTTGGCCCAGGCCCTCCTCAGCTACTGAGATCCGTAGTTTCCTTGGCTTGGCAGGTTATTACCGTCGCTTTGTGGAGGGGTTCTCATCGATCGCAGCCCCTATGACTTGATTGACCCAGAAGGGTTCCCCATTTCAGTGGACAGAGGAGTGTGGGGAGAGCTTCCAGAAGCTCAAGTTGACTTCAGCCCCAATCTTGATGTTGCCTACCGGTTCGGGGTCCTATACAGTTTATTGTGATGACTCACGGGTTGGACTTGGGGAGGTATTGATGCAGGATGGTAGGGTGATTGCCTACGCGTCCCGGCAGTTGAAGGTGCATGAAAAGAACTACCCTATCCACGATCTTGAGTTAGCTGCCATTGTTCACGCCTTGGATAATATGGCGTCATTATTTGTATGGGGTGCCTTGTGAGATCTACACTGACCATCAGAGTTTGCAGCACTTGCATAAGCTGAAGGACCTGAATATGCGTCAGAGGAGATGGTTAGAGTTGTTAAAGGATTATGATATTACCATTATTTATGACCCGGGCAAGGCCAATGTGGTCGTCGATGCCTTGAGTCGCCGGGCGGAGAGCTTGGGGAGTTTGGCATATCTACCAGCCTCAGAGAGACCTATGGCGATGGATGTTCAGGCTTTAGCCAGGCAGTTCGTGAGATTTGGACCTTTCAGAGCCCAGTCGGGTTCTAGCTTATGTGGTTTCCCGGTCTTCCCTATTTGATCGCATCAGGGAGCGGCAGTTTGATGACCCTCATTTGCTTGTCCTTTAGGACAAAGTTCGGCGAGGTGATGCCCAAGATTTACCACCGGAGATGATGGAGTGTTGAGGATGCAGGGCCGGATTTGTGTGCCCAATGTAGATGATCTTCGAGAGCTGATTCTAGCGGAGGCCATAGCTCGCGATATTCCATCAACCCGGGTGCCGCGAAGATGTATCAGGACTTGAGACAGCACTACTGGTGGAGGCGGATGAAGAAGGATATAGTTGACTACGTGTCTAGATGCCTCAACTGCCAGCAGGTGAAGTATGAGCATCAGCATCCCGGTGGTTTGCTACAGCAGATTGAGATCCCAGAGTGGAAGTGGGAGCGTATCACCATGGACTTCGTATTTGGACTCCCACGGACCGTGAGGAAGTTTGATTCTATTTGGGTCATTGTGTATCGGCTGACCAAGTCCTCTCATTTCATACCTATGTGTACCACTTATTCATCGGAGCGGTTGGCGGAGATCCATATCAGGGAGATCGTCCAGTTTCATGGTATTCCAGTTTCTATCATCTCAGACAGAGGCACTCAGTTCATATCGCGGTTCTGGAGAGCCGTGCAGCAGGAGTTAGGCACTCGAGTGGAGTTGAGCACGACATTCCATCCCCAGACGGACGGACAGTCCGAGCGCACTATTCAGATTTTGGAGGATATGCTCCGTGCGTGTGTGATTGAGTTTGGAGGGTCATGGGACCATTTCCTTCCACTGGCGGAGTTTGCTTATAAGAACAGCTATCAGTCTAGCATTCAGATGGCACCGTATGAGGCCTTATATGGTAGGAGATGTAGATCTCTAGTAGGTTGGTTTGAGCCGGGTAAGGCCAAGTTATTGGGTACAAAGATGGTTCAGGATGCGACGGAGAAGGTTAAAGTGATTCAGGATAGACTCCATGCAACCCAGTCCAGACAGAAGAGTTATACGGACAAGAAGGTTCGTGATGTGGCATATATGGTTGGTGAGCGAGTTCTGCTTCGGGTCTCGCCTATGAAGGGCGTCATGAGGTTTGGAAAGAAAGGGAAGCTAAGTCCGAGATTTATTGGG
>MU736369.1:46650-57292 GCA_026770625.1 Nicotiana glauca
GTTCGAGGTAAGTGGCTTGCCTAACCTTGTGTGAGGGACTTCGTCCCTTAAGATGTGATAATTGGTAATTGAATGCCTTGTACGTGAGGTGACGAGCGCGTACTTGAGCTAATTATTGCAACCTGTTTCTACTTGAAGTATTTAAATTGAGATTTCCTATTTACTAGTTCATTTTAGACTGCGAGTTTAAGCTTGTGCTGAACTATTTGCTTAAATGCTTAGGTGACATTAATTGTTTAAGTGATTTACTGACTTATCTGCTTAATTGTTTAACTGCACTGACCGTACTCTATGACGCATGTTAGGCTAGGAATTTCAGCTACTTGTGCTGGTTTTAGTAATTATTCTGGGATTATGAGTGTTGTCATTGTGTGTTTAAATTGGGACTACGGGACGGCTTCCTGGGAGATCCCCCTGCATTTGACATATTCTAGATTTAGGGTGCGGGATACCAAGAGATCCCTGGCACATGCATTTATATATATTGAGGATACCAAGAGATCCTTGAGATACCAAGAGATCCCCAGCATACTTATTGAGGATACCAAGAGATCCTCGGGATACCAAGAGATCCCCGACATACTTATTGAGGATACCAAGAGATCCCCGGCATACTTATTGAGGATACCAAGAGATCCTCGGGATACCAAGAGATCCCCGACATACTTATTGAGGATACCAAGTACCAAGAGATGTCCAGTGTTTATGATGAGGATACCAAGAGATCCTCGGGATACCAAGAGATCCCCGACTACTATTCCTTGTTGAGAGCAGTATCCCTTGTATTGTTACCCTTGCTTCTATTACTGTTCTTCCTTATTTGTCTGGTTTAGATTCTCACGGTAGACTTTATTTAAACTATTTCCGTTATATTATTATTTATTATATTTGTCTTGGTATGGCCCTGACCTTCCTCGTCACTACCCAACTGAGGTTAGGCTTGGCACTTACTTCACGCCTCTTCTGCACATGTTTTTCATGTGTAGATCCAGGTGCTTCTGAGCTGGCGTACCACCAGTAGCTGTTAGGGAGCGTATTGGGGACTTGAGGTATACATCTACTACGTCCGCAGATCCGCAAAGTCTCCTTCTCATTTCATCCGTAGTTATTAGATGTTATTTCGATCCCTCTTTGTATTAGGCTATTCTGGTGATTAGAGCAGTGTAAGATTTCTTATAGCCTGTGTTGCCCGTGGGTTTCCGGGTCTTGGAGGTTATTTCAGTATTTTGTACAAAAGTGTATGTGCCAGGCGGCAACTGTATACATTACTCATGTTATTTAGATTTTGAATATAAATTTCACAAATGTTGTTACTTCCGCAATGTGTTAGGCTTACCTGATCGTGAAGACTAGGTGCCGTCATGACGTGTTCACAATTGGTGAACTAGGGTCGTCACAGTTAAACACCCATTAACATAACACCCATTTAGGGTCCACAACCTTAGTATTTAGATTTAGCTACTCATACTAAAATACGAAAGTAAGAGAATAATAAATGCCATAAAGCTTACAAAGTGAAGATTCTTGACCCACAAGATGCCAAAAGTGAAGAATATTTAAGTCTGGAATGTAGCTAAAAAACTAGACAAGATGAGCCCACAAAAACATCATAAATATATTTACAGTGGACTAAAAATCGAGACAGAAAATGGACAAAACTACCCTTTCCCTTCATAAATGCGACAATATTCTTGTCTCAAACCGTACATGCAGTCAGCATTTTGTACGTCCCCATCGCAAACTGGAACCCTAGTTTTCAGATCTTCATCGCATCCCAGATCTGCGGTTCGCATTGTAGAAATGCGATCGTATTTTGCATCGCACATTCGTCCTTCAGCAACCTTCATGGTTGGTTTGCGGTCCACTCTACGGCTCGCATCCAGGTTCTGCGGTCGCATAATGGACTGCATTCCTTACTTGAGATTTTCCCAGAACTCTGCTTTTGTGTGCGATATAAGTATTGATTATGCGGCTCGCATATGTGGTCTGCGATCGTATAACGCGTCGCATAACCGTATGTTTGGTACATTTTTTTCTTTTTTGTCTTTTTGCTTTCATTTCCATACTTTTGGGTCCTTAGTCCTTATGTACTGTAGAAACACCAAAATTACATAAGTAAAGGAGATAATTGCATTAAAACAAGCTAAAATCTAAGCAATTAATATTGAAATGTGCCGAAATTCACCGGCACATCATAGAGAAAGTTCATATTGGGACCTGCGGTCCATATATAACCGGTTTTGTCTTAGCCAAGAAGATACTCCGAGCTGGTTATTTCTAGATGACTATGGAAATGACTGCATCCAGTACGTCTGGAAATGTCACTGTTGTCGGATATATATGGACATGATAAAGGTACTTCCATACGAGCTTAATGCAACAAGCTCACCATGGTCGTTCACCGCTTAGGGAATAGATATTATTGGACCAATTAAGCCCGCCGCTCAGGGGATAGATGTTCTTCGGTCAAATTATCAAATAGCTCAACCCATCCTTTAGCATCCTCAGGCTGAGCGAACATGTCAGGAATGTAATTCATTCACTTTGGATGGTGAAAACCGATGTGATAATTCTAGTCCTTACGCTGAATTTCTTGTCAATATTTACCCTTTTGGGGATGCTCTCTGAGCCAAATTTGAAGTAGTAGATTACAGCATTCGAAGTGTTTTGCTCCTCGTCAACACTTCTCTAAGGCTCGGTATATGTCTACAATAATCATGGGTACAATGCTGAATGCCTGCCCACCAATCCCCTCCATTAGGGTTTTGGTTACAATAGCCAGCCTAGTATGAATCCTACCTTTCTTTATCGGAAATACAATCAGAGCCAGGAAGCAAAATATGAAGACGAGAACCATGCGATGTATGTTTCCCAAGGTTGTGATGGCAAACGCGTCAGAGTAGGTACGGTAAGACTAGCTATGACTGTACCTTTCATAGAAATAGTCAAAAGGGATGCATGAATCTTTCAAGCATGTTAATTCCGGATTCTACTTCAAACCCATCATTTTAAGGGTGCCCCTACCTTTGCGATTGTCACTCATTAGCAAGCTCAGAGTTTCCCATACTTGACCGGCCAATCCTCCTATCTCCTCCAGCAAAGGTGTTATTTCAATTCCCAAAAGAGGAATACGACCCTTTCACAGTCCCCAAACAATATGGCAGCTTCTATAATCATGTTATTAGGTTGGATCTCCAAGAGGGATAGTAGATTTACCAGATATTTTCTAACGAGATTTTGGTCACTAGAGTGTAAATCTTTCCAACAGCTTAACAATGTTCGGTGGATGTTGGTGACCATGCTGAATCTGGGGACTTCATGCCTCGTATTTCTACAAGGCAAATAAGGTTAGACCCTCCCTACCGGACTCGGCTATTTAATATCAAAGATTAGCATGAAGCATCTAGTTCTCTAAATAAATGCACATAACGTGACGACGTCCGTTTTGGGTTTATGGAAACCTAGTGGACTTTTGGACAAGGCTATCTTAAGGGTTCATTATGTGGACAACATAAGTGATCCGGCTAGGTTTGACCATGATGCATGCACAATTTGAATAGAGTAAGGTTTCTATAGGGATTTACACTAGTACCCTTGAGCGGACAACTCAAGAGGGAATGCTCGAAACTATCGAATCCATAGCTGATCGACTAGTTTTACCGCAAATATGCCTTTCCGAATTTAGGGGGTAATGACATGGGAAGAGCACAACCACTCCTTATAAGCGTTGATACAGTATTTTTTTTGGAATGAGTGGTGTATGATGTTAATCATGATTATGCAATGACTAAAAGCATGTTGACATGTATTTGCATATTAAGAAAGCGATAAATACAATAGTTTCATAATTTAAAGCAATAAAGGAAAGAAAACAAGGAAGATATGTCAGTTTTGTTTCTAAAGAAGAAATCAAATGCTTAAAGGAATTAAACATACAATTTCACATAAGGAGAGGTAAAATTTCACAAGAATAATCTAAAATGATAAAAGCCAAAAATCCCCAGTGGATTAACCATGCTGTCGCGTCCCCTTTTTCTCGCAAAATCGGGTTTATGATATTTTGTTGGGACTATTCTCTCCTTTTGGTAATGGGATTTTGCAAGTTCGAAGAGTCTCCACCTAACAATTTTAACGTGAGTTAGGGCACCTATGGGGTTCAACTACAACAATGTTTGAAAACCAGAGATAGGGTAAGGGCTTGAAATTATCCCGTGGGGAAGGTGTTAGGCACCCCTCGGGATCCGCTAGTGTGGTTCCCGGCCAGATAGTTTTTGTGAATTTGTGTAGTTAGCAAGTAAACAATGAAGGCTCAAATAATAGTGGACTTTAAATTTAAATAAACAAGCGTTTGAAAACAATTAATGAAAGCAAAGTTTTGAAAAGAGTTATAATCTAATCATGGTGACAAATGTAAGGAGGTCCTAGGTTTGTTTGTAATATGGATTACATATATGTAATACCCAGTAATAACTCATCAAAAGAGGGGATACATGTGGTATTAGCGCACCGGTCATCATATCCATATCTACCCTTCCCACCCCGTAAAGGTATTAAAGCGAGGATTGGTCTCGACCTCTATTGCATGCTGTTACCCCTCCTATTCTTATTAGCCCTGGAGGAATTTAGGACTACTATTCCTATAAGAGGGAGGTTCTGACTCTTAGGTTTAAAGGTAAAATTCTATGGTGACATAAAAAACAAGTAGAACTGCATTTAGAGGGGAAACATATAAACAATTAAAAGGATCATGTATACCTCCACAAATAATGCATATAAACAACATGACTTAAAAACAATTAAGGTCTGAATTTTTTTTTAAAATCCTACAAGCTGGGAATTTGAGTCATAACCAGATTCATTATATGACTCATATAAGATGTCCGAATCAGGCCTGCCTGTTGGTTGTAGCAATTGATAATTAACAAAGGAGGTTCAAGTGTTTATTATTACCTAACGCTTGCCTCGACGTGATAAGGATATCCTATGAGTATGATATCTATAGTGATAAAGAAACACAGTGGAGCATTGATTAATTTTAAATAGACGACCTGAAATCCTATTGGCATGCTTTCTAACGGTATTAAGTCAAGGAAGTGTTTGAGATACTTATTAAAGAATTGGCAGATTAATTATCTAATCAAATTCAGAATAATAACGTGAACTAGGAGGCTTCTCCGACTAAACTGTTTTTAAGTTCTACAGGCATGATTTCGATTATAGCTAATTAGATCGTATAGGCATGGTATCTAAGTATTAAAAACTAACTTTGGACTTATAGGCATGATCTCTAAGAGAAACGAGTCTGGATACATGCTGTAACAAAAATTGAGCTTCAATTACTTTATATCCTATAGGCATGATATCTAATTGTAAAGCAGATTTTTAATCCTATAGATATGTTATCTATTATTAAAGCCATTTATATCCTATAGACATGATTTCTAATTGTGAAAGTGAAGCATGAAGAATTTATTTTAAACAAGAACTGACCCTATAGGCACATTATCTAACATACCATATTTGAAGCAAATAGACCTGATAGGCATGTTGTCTACCCAACTACACCCCTTTTCACTGATCTCTCTAATATTGTTTACAAATTATTACAGCCCAAACGATTAAATGACAAAAGAAGTGCAGAAATAGGAAATTACAACCAAAGGAAGAATGATCTTGACTTCCTATCTGAGTTATGTAATTAATCACTTCAATGTCAATGTTTCTAAACCTTTCTCATACATGTGTGTGTCAAAGTTCCCTAAGGATCATAGGGGATCCCGGGAAGTGCTTACACACAGGTTTACGTAGTCAAATAGACTGAGTGCAGTATGGAAGGGCTAGCCCTTATGTGTCAAAGATCAGAGGGAACTCAAGGGTCCTAGGGCAAGGCTCACACAAGAGGAGCAGGACCTAGATTCTAAGAGTACAGTGGAAGTGCAGAACAAGCTTGAAAGAGATTTATTATACCTGGATTAGAAATAGTAAGTGGAAAAGGGTGATTTTGAAAATAGTTGTATTAGTGAAACTCAAACTACACAGAATCAATAGTCATTCAAAGGGGCAAGGGATTGTGAGGCTATATTGCATAAACCTAGCAAGGGTCTGGTTTTGTCGTGCACAATAATAGCTGATGTTGGAATAGACACAAACCATCCAAAGGAACACAAACACATATAGGGAATATGTGGGTTTGGGATTCATAAGGTACCAAGTACATGACAAGTGACTGACATAATACAAATATAGGGAAGCGTTAACTTAAAATGGGAAGGGAGCATATACAACATGCTAGTAAGGTAATTTGACTGCAGAAACATAAGCAAAATTAGACAAGAATGTGAATTTGAAGCAACTAAAGAAAACATGTTGTTTTTAAGGCTAGAAAATTAACTAGGACATACCAGTAGAGAAGCAAAGTGCAGAAAGGTAAAGCAAGCAAGATTCCACAATCTAGCCTTGGCTTTTAGCCGGCTAGAAAAAATAGTAGCACAAGTAGCAGTAAAGAAAGAGGGAGAGTTTTTCTGAGTGTGAGTGTGTGTTCTGAACTTAAATTTCTCGAGTGTTCAAAAGAATATAGGGTAGGGTATTTATAGTTTTGAAAATGATTGAAGAATAAGGTAATAAGTAAAGTCTTAACACAAACATTGAAATAATCGCAATCAGAATCAATTAACAGAAGTGATTCCCTTTAATTAAGGAATCACTGCTCAACTGATATTAGCAGGTTTAATTAAGGAAAGAAAATAGTTTGGGGACAGATTGATTGTTTCCATATAAGGGGACAGTAACAGTATGAAGTAAATGACTGAGTCTAAGTACAAAAATATGCTTAATATTGGGAAAATATTCATGGTAAAATATCATAGTTATTAAAGGAAGTGAATCAATTAATTTAAACAAATGAGTTTTTTAGGGTTCATATGAAAACCTTTTGCAATCAATCGCAGAACTGAGGGGGTCAGAATCAATCAAGAAAGGATCATGATTCTGCACCTCAACATATAAATAACAAAGAATAAACAGGCATGTAGGGTCAGACATGTTGACAAAAAGAAGCAACATAAAGATACAGTAGTTGTAGGGGTAAGCTAGGATTTAGCGCTAAATGAAAATTATTTGAATTACGGTAATCAAGTAGGTCAAGTATTAACATAGAATAAAAAGGGAATAAGAACATAGTAATAGGTAAAAGAGTCAAAAATGAGTAAAGGTCTCATAGAAACAAGTGAGGAAACCTTCTAAGAAATTAGGGTTTCGACAATAGTCGAGTTTAAAAGATGGTAAGAACTTAGAATCAGATAAGTCAAACAACACCAAAAGATTTAGACGCAAATAACTTAATCGAACCAAACATGCATACAAAATAAACAAAGAGAGTTTCAGAAGCCAATGTAGAGCCAAAACACTTAGGGCTCTTAGCATGATGAACCAGGTAGCAGCAAACATGGACAATCACACAAAAAATCATGAAAACACACTGAAAATCGAAGAAACGTTTAGGAAACATTAATCGTTAAAAGTAGAGAGTCATTTTAAAAGAAAATCAAAGAACCTTTGAGAATCACTTAAGAAGTTCGTAATAAGCATAGATCTAAGATAGATCTGAAAGAAAAATCGAACAGCTTTTAGAGTTAAGGTTTCAAAGACCCCATAGAAAGTGAGAAAGGCTTTAAAAAATACCGATCTAGCTGTAAAAGTCAACAAATAGACTTGAACAACCATGGATGGTCGAAAAAAGAACCAGAGATTGAAGTCGAGCAAAGACTGGACCAAATCTCTTTAATATTTTCCCATGAAATAACACAAACGGGCCACTAGAAAATGTAGGAGGCTGGTATACATCTCAATCGACCATGGGAGGCCATGGATTACGCAAGGATTGAGGTTGATTAGGGTAAAATAGGGTGGCAGTGGCTAAGGTTTATGCGAGGCTACATAGAGAATTGAGAGAAGAGGGATTCAAGGGCGGTATTTGGTGAAAAGTGAAAGGTGACCGTTCATTTTTTGGGTAAGAGGTTGTTCAGGTTTATTTTAGGAAGATTGAACAGTGGTCGTTGATCTGAATGATCAACGACCTGGATTAAACGGGTAGGTGGGGAATCCGGGTCTGGGTCGATTTAATTGAGCGGATAAACCTTTAAAATTATGGAAAAATAATTAAAATTTGGACATGATTATGTATGTATATATATGCTGTTTTGAGAGTATTTTGCATATTGAAAATATATAGGGAAAAATTAGGTGTTAACCGTTTCTGCCGTGCTGTTTTTAGTATGGATATGCATGCGGTGATATATGGTCGTGTTTGCGACGCCTGAAGAGTCGCATTTGCAAACTATGTGTCGCATTTACGATGAAGGCCTGGTCTATAAGGGGTTGCATTTGCGATGCTTTGTCCACATTTGCGGTTCGCAATTGCGAACACCCTTTCGCAAATGCGACATTTGTGACTAGAGCCAAGGGCTTTTATTCTGGGACATAGCTCATTTCTCTCGTTTCCCACATGGCTTGCGATTTTTGAGAGCATTTTGAGATGGGTTATATCAACATTAAGAGGAAAGTGATTTTTACTAGTTGTGAGTTAAATGCAAGATTTATATATGGATTTAGACTTGAAAGTTTGTAGAAATTTGGGATTTTGAAGAAAAACCTAGAAATTGGTATTATTGGATTTTGAACACGAATTTGTGCATGAATTATGATAAATTATATATATGAGTTCGTGGGGTTATGGGTAATGTTTATCTTCGAAAAATTTCAGAATTCAGGCATGTGATCTCGAGGGCGATTTTATCAACTTTTCGAACGCGACTAGAAATTGTTGTAAATTAGATTGTATTGAGTATTAGAGTATATATTTATGGATTTGTATATTTATTGATTATTTTTTGAGCGTTGGCCATCTGTTTGAGTTGTTGGAAACTTTTGGGAGCCGGTTATAGAATTTTGGAGCGGGGTAAGTCTCTTTCTAATCTTACAAGAGGGAATTTACCCCATAGGTGAACTAAATTAATATATGATTCTATTTGTGGGGGTTACGTACGCCCGAGTTAATGAGAGTCCGTACGTAGCTATTGGTTATGCCTAAGTCCGAATAGTTTTAGGTTTACACCATGCCTTGTTGATATTGTTATTTGATTATGCTTATTATTAGACTTGAAAAGAGTTGAGATTGAGTATGCTAATTTAATTGCCTTGAAAAAATGTCAAATGGAGGAAATTGAGATGTTAAAAGCTTTAATTTGAATTTTTTTATTTTTTAAAAAGAATTAAGGAATATTATAATAATTTGAGAAATCTATGTTAAACCGTATTGCAAATATATCGAGCAGGGTAAATTTCCACTACTCTTATGGGAGTAGGTCGATCGCCTCGGCAGGTTAAATAGAAGTATCTATGGTTTGCTCCGTTCGACCTTCGGTAATGCACAATTTATATTTATATGTTTGTTCAGGCCGTACGTCCTCGGCATGACTTGCGCATGATAACTATTGGGAACTAATAACAATTGACATTTGCTTTATTGGCTTGAGATATAAATTTTTAAATGATAAAAAGAATTTGGGAATTTCTATTAGTAAAAAGGATTGTTGATTATTTTCGATTATTGAATTTTGATCTATGTTATGTATTTCATGGTTAAATATAATGTTTGCATTTGGTATTAGCCTAGATTTAGTGTCGGATTCGACCCATCGTCACTACTTATTGTAGGTTAGACTGAATACTTATTGGGTACACGTTAATTTACATACTCATACTACACTTGCTGCATATTTTTGTGCAGGTACATATATTTCTAGTGGCCTTGTGAGTGTAGAGGCGTGGTTAAATACGGGGACTTAGGTGAGCGGCATTTCATATTACGACCCGTAGCCATCAAAGCCTCTTTCAGAGTTATTTTAATATTTCCTATCTATTTTGTATTCCGAAAAGATGCTATATTTTATTTTATCTTCCTAGTTGATGCTAATGCAGTTGTAACACCGGGTTTTGGGGGTGCTTGTGACTTGTTCTGTGGCGTAGTTGGGAAAATAATACCATTTACTGTATAAATTTTATTTATTATTATTAAATTGAAGGAAAACTTATGATTTAAAAATGCTAAATTGAGCAATTAAGTTAATCAATTATTGTTGGCTTGCTTGAGAGCGGTATTAGGAGTCATCACGACCTTAATAGATTTTTGGTCGTGACATAATGATTCACCACAAGCTTCACGATTACACTTAAGAATATTACTAACAATGATTAAGTTAGTTTTAACAATGATAATTTGAATTATAGTTTAACACAAATACCGAAAAGCCTACGCGACAATGATCATAACAACCTCCCAAGATTTGGTAATATAGAGTCACGCAATCTAGCTGAATACATGGAATGATCTCAAGGATCAAAATAAAACTGTGCAAATAGCAACCGATACTAAAATATAAGGAAAGGACTCTAAGGGACTGCGATGACCAAGCAACTCTACCTTGAATTATCGCGATCAATACGTTGACTCTGCCGGAGTCCGATATCTCCAATGCCTGGCTATGCATTTCACATAAGGGATTTACTTGTCTATATATTGTTCCATTCGATCTTTTAGGTCCCGACTTCACCTTGATGGTTAGGCCATCATGCCGAAACTAAA
>MU736369.1:57592-90191 GCA_026770625.1 Nicotiana glauca
AAAAAAAAAGAGATGAGGAACCCTGTACTAAAAAAAATAATTGTTCTGGTGGAACCTTTGATCTGTACAAAAAAATGCAGAAGTGTAGTATGAGTATAACACGATCGGTACCTAATAAGTATCAAGACTAACCTCAGTAGAGTAGTGATGAGGTATAGTCAAGACACTCACTAGACAAAATAATTTGGGTAGTATAGAAATATAAGCTAATAATGGAAAGAATAAATCAACAAATGACAAGAAAATCGACATGTGATATAAATAGTAAAGCAATAAGAACACCCTGACAATACCAGAAACCAAATAAGGAACAAAGGACAACCAATTAATAAGGCCATTCGAACACAAGATTCACTGCAAAATCACTTTATGATACCTCATTTCATAGTCACAAGTCACGGGTCTCAACCAATAATCATATACTCATGGCACCTCGTTCCTGCATCTCGAATCACAAACGTATGGACAACTCACACGCTAATATCTCAATCTTCCCGGCATGAGCACAGGCTCACATTTACAATCCGCCCGATGTGATCATAGGATCACAATCATAATCCACCCAGCATGGTCACTGGCTTACAATTACAATTCGCCCAATATGGTCATAGGCTCAATAGCAACATAAACACGAATAATACAAGAACACATGGGCATGATCAATAAATGTCAAGTTTCATACTCTTGAGCTAGTATAAGTGGGATGCTAGGGTGTATGTTTGTGGGATTGTACTACTGCTGCCCTAGTCAATATGTAATATCAAGAACATCAAGTAGCTCATCGAAGCAACAAAACAAGTCACATAAGATGTATGACAACCATAAGGAAAGGCACACCGTCACACAAAAATCATTAACACAATGTCCCCAAGCTATCACACATCATCCCTGACATTCCCACCGATATCTCTTTGGTAGCCACCCCTGTCACCCCATCCTAACAATATCGTTAGCCATCCTTATCTATCTGATAGCCACACGTATCAATCCGTATAATAGCCACCCATATTACTCTATATAATAGCCACCCATATCATTTCACCCTGATCATAACACAATAGTCACCCTTATCACTCCGTACATTAAACAAAAATGAGATGCCACCCTTATGCCCTACATAATAACAACGGTGAAATGCCACCTCTATACTCTGCATAACATTAATGAAACCACATAACAAATAACAAATGCTAATATCACAACAACACGACGTATCAACTCATAACACATGTGCCCATAGGCCATAACCTTTCCAAAGATCCAATATGTATCGTCCTGACCGATCGTTTTGAGTATTTTGCATTTCACTCGATAGTTTGTGTGACAACACGGCCGGTCATCTTAAAAGTTAATGCCCCGATCCCCTATAAACTGCTTTCCTTAAGTTTATTTATGCTATTTTGTTTTGCTGGGATGTTCGGTTTTGAGTTTCGGAGAGTTTTGAGACACTTAGTCCCTAAATGAGAGCTTAAGTATTGGAATGTTCGCCATAGTTGGATAAGTGTGAAGATGGCCTTGGAATTGAAATCAGATGGTTCCGTTAGCTCTGTTGGGTAATTTTGGTGTTAGGAGCATGTTCGGATTGTGTTCTGGAGGTCCGTAGCTAATTTAGTCTTCAAATGCTGAAAGTCAATTTTTTTAAGTTTTTGGTTTGATAGTGAGATTTTGATCTGAGGGTTGGAATGGAATTTCGAAAGTTCGAGTATCTCCGTAGTATTTAGTTTGATGTGTGTGCAAAATTTCATGTCATTCGGATGAGGATTAATAGACTTTTTTTTATCGAGAGTGTACTTTTAGAGTTTTTTTAAAATTAGCCTTTAATCCAATGTGTTTTGGTCGATTCCATATTATTTGAGGTGTTTTGAAGATTGGTACATCTGAATAAGGTTTTGGATATGTTTGTGCCTTTGGTTGAGGTTCGGGGGGCCTCGAGTGAGTTTTGGAGGGTTGATCAGACCATTTTCATGCCGTGGGGAGTTATAGATTTTGGAGTTCAATTGTTGCAGAATTTTTACTCTTCGTGATCGCATATGGGGTCTCGCAATCGCATAGAGCTGTGGTAGGGGCAGTCCAATTTGTTCTTTTCATTCGCGAAGGTGGATATGCGATTGCATAAGGTGGTGAAGTTGTTGATCGTGAACGCGTAGTGAGGGTCGCGTTCGCGTAGAGTTAAGTGGAACTGGGGTTTTGGCATAGAGTTTGTTATCTGCGAATGCAGTAGCCAGTCCGCAATCGCATAGGGTAAGATGCCTGAGTATCGCGTGCACATGGAATTTTGCGCATTCGCATAGGGTTAATTCTGGGAGATGAGAATTTGTGCTTCGCGATCATGAAGTATATCCCGTGATCGCAATGAAGGAATTTAGGCCTGGGCAGGAGGTTTAAAAGGTCGTCTTGTCTGCGAATGTGCGGTTTATTTCCACAATTTTAATCATTTTTAGAGCTCTTTGAAGGGGTTTGAAGAGGGATTCAAGGGGAATCACTTAGAGGTAAGATTCTTGGTCTTAAAACTCGTTTCTAATGTGAAATCTCCCTAGTAAATCATGTAATCTAGGCCTAAAATTGAAGAATTAGGGCTTGAGTTTAACAGACTTTAAAATAAGAATTTGAGGGGTCATTTGGACTTCGATTTAAGTATTCTTGGTATGTATAGACTCTTGGGAAGATAAGGATTCCGTTGATGTGATTTTTAACAAGTTTTGAAACGTGATCCTGATGGGCGTTTTGGTCATTTTACCCAATTTTTCGTTTTATCTTAGAATTTAATTTTAGAATCAGTTAGTTGAAGTGCTATGTACAATATGCAATTTAATTGAATAGATTTTATCCATTTGGAGTCGAGTACTCGTGGCAAAAATGTCGTTTCGGGTTGATTTTGAGCTGGTAAGTGGCTTGCTTAACCTTGTGTGGGGGACTTCCCCTTAGGATTTGGTATTGTAATATTTGAAATTCCTCGTACATGAGGTGACGAGCGCGTACTTGTTCTTATTGCCGAAAAATTCATTTTCATTAAGTAATTAAAACTGTGTTTCCTTTTCTCTCTGCCAAAACTCCTTAAAATTTAAGCTTGTTGTTAGCTTAGGAATGCGTGTCTAAATGACTATATTGCCTTTTTCCTCAGAATACCTTATTACAATTATGTGCAACATGCTAGTTTAGAAATACATGTTTCGCCTTGATATGAAGTTGACAATTTATGACTATTCTTAATGTTGCTACTGTGTGTTTGCATTGGGACTACAGATGTGGGATTCTTGTAGATCCCCCTTGTTTGTTTATTTGGGACTACGGATGTAGGATTCCGGTAGATCCCCCTTGTTTGTTTATTTTGGACTACGGATGTGGGATTCTTGTAGATCCCCTTACACAGTTATATGGAATTATAGCAATGCACCCGGTAGATTTCTCCGGTACCGGGTATTTATATTCGGGGACTACGGATAAGGATTTCGGTAGATCCCCGCGCACTGATAGTTGCAGTACGGGACGGGATCTTGGGAGATCCTTTGGATATATATGATGGACTACGGGACATTATCTCATAAGATCCACTGAATAGTTGTAATTTGGACTACATGACAGTATCCTGGAAGAGGCCTCGGTTGTTATCTCTGTGTTGAGCTGTATTTTTTTACCGTGATTTATTTTGTGTCTGTTTTAGTTGTTGTTATTCTTCCAATTCTATGTTATTTCTTACTGTTGCACTTATTTATACTATTTGATTCCAAAATGTTCACCCTTATATCTTATTTAATCTTTGTAGGGACCTGACCTTCCTCGTCACTACCTGACAGAGATTAGGCTTGGCACTTACTGATTACCTCTGTAGTGTACTCATGCCATTTCTCCGCATGTTTTTCATGTGCAGATCCACGTACTCTCACTATGTCTTATCATCTGTGAGGCGAGATGCTTTTGTAGAGACTTCGATGTATATCTACCGCGTCCGCAGACCAAGGAGTCCCTTTCTATTCTTGCTTTGTAGTATTAGCCCTTATGTATTTCAGTTCTTTGTTAGAGATTGTGGAGTTAGAGCTATGTAGTATCCTTAGCTTGTGATTCGTGGGTTTTCGGGTCTTTGATATATGTATTGGTTTTGAGATATTAAATACCGTGTATGCCGAGCGTCACCTTTAAAATGCTGTTTATTAATTTATTTGCTTTAAATTGTTTTACTTCCGCAAATTTCTTTTTTCTTCCATAATTTAAGCTTACCTAGTCGTAGAGACTAGGTGGCATCAGGATAGTTCACGGAGGGCGAACTGGGGTCGTCACAAGTTGGTTACAGAGCTCTAGGTTCATAGGAATCATGAATCACAAGCTAGTTTATTAGAGTCTAGCTCATTGCTATGGAGACATCTATACTTATCTACGAGAGGCTATGTACCCGTTAGGAAAATTCCACTTCATTTAAATTCCATGTTGCGCGAGATGAATTATATAAAAATTCTAAACTTTTATCTTATATTCTCTCACCGATGGTGAGGACACGCGCTACTAGGGATGATCAGTCACCCACTGTGAGAGTCGCCAGAAGTCGGAGTCGAGGTAGAGGCTGAGGACACACACGCGGTGTAGCCAGAGCACCCGTGCGAGCTGCCATTGAGGAGCCACAACCAGTTCCAGCTAGAGCCCAGGCACCGGATATGCCTATTGTTGATACTACTCAAGCACTTCAAGAGACATTAACATATATCCTGAGCATGTTTGGTACATTAGTTCAGGTAGGGTTGATTAAAGTTGTACCAACTACTTCTCAAATCGCGGGAGGGACTTAGACACCGGCCGCACCCACTCTAGAGCAGCGAGTTCCCATTGGTCATGTTGCAGGTGTCACAGCAACATGGCCTGTGGCCCTAGTTCAGCGGGTGGTGAGGATCTCTCGCCGAGTAGAGTACGGGTCGGTCCAGGAGAGAGAGGACAGACGATGTCGGGAGAGAGAGTACAGGGAAGTGAGGAGACCTCGCAGACTGGAGAGACCCACTGGTCCTTATTTTGGAGGAAGAGTACAACACGGTAGAGGTTTTGTGGGTCAGCCAACTCAGTTTGCATCTCGGATTTCACACAATATACAAGGTGTTCAGGGGTCTTAGAGTACATGTACCGCACAGTTCCCTCTGCCACGTCTTCCCAGAGCTTGTTTTGAGTGTTGTGACACATGCCATATGGTGAGGGATAGTCCTAGACTTGGGAGGAGTGCACCTCTACAGACTTCTCAGCCACAATGTGCTCCGCAGAGTTCTTAGGCTATGATAGCAGCACCAGTTGCTATCCCACCTGCTCAGTCAGCTAGAGGTGAAGGCCAAGCAAGATATTATGCCTTTCCTACTCATACCGAGGTTGTTCCCTCCGATTCTGGTATCACAGGTACTGTTGGATTGTCCCAGAGGTGCATCAGTTTTATTCGATTCAGTTATGTGTCTTCTTATTTTGCTCCGCATTTAGGTATATCTCGGGATTTTTTTAGTTCCCCTATTTATGTTTCTACTCCTGTGGGAGATTCTCTTGTTGTGGACCGTATTTATCAGTCGTGTTTGGTTTCTCTTAGTGGTTTTGAGATCAGAGCCAATTTATTATTGCTCAACATGGTAGATTTTGATATTATCTTGGCCCTGGACTGGTTGTCACCCATTATTCAATTCTTGATTGCTACACCAAGATTGTGATACTAGCTATGCCAGGTGTGCCACGTGTTGAGTGGAGGGGCACTTTAGATCACACTCGCAGTAGAGTTGTATCTTTTCTTAAAGATAAACATATGGTTGAGAGAGGGTATGACTCGTATTTATCTTATGTGAGAAATGTCATTATTTATACACCTTCAGGTGATTCATTTCCGGTTGTACGGGTCTTTTACAATGTGTTTCCAGCTGATGTTCTAGGCATGCCGCCTAATAAATATATTGATTGTTGCCATTGATTTGTTGTCGGGCACTCAGCCTATTTCTATTCCTCTGTATCGTATGGCTCCTCCTAGGTTGAAGGAGTTGAAGGATCAGTTACAGAAATTGCTTAATAAGAATTTTATTCGACCCAGTATATCACCATGAGGTTCTCCTATCTTGTTTGTGAAGAAAAATAACCGTTCTATGCGTAAGTGTATTCATTATCGCCAGTTAAATAAGGTTACAGTGAAGAACTGTTATCTTTTACCTCTTATTGACGATCTGTTTGACCAGCTTCAGGGCGCACGAGTGTTTTCTAAGATTGACAAGCGCTCAAGTTACCATCAGTTGAAGATTCAGGAGCCAGATATCCTGAAGACTACTTTCAGGACCAGGTATAGTCATTACGAGTTCCTTGTTATGTCATTTAGGCTGACCAATGCCCCATCAGCCTTTATGCATTTGATGTATAGTGTATTCTGGCCATATATTGACTCATTTGTCATTGTCTTTATTGATGACATTCTGGTGTATTACCGGAGTTGGGAAGATCATGAGCAGCACCTGAGGACAGTGCTTCAGAATCTGAGGGAAAAGAAGTTATATCCAAAGTTTTCGAAATATGAGTTTTGGTTAGATTTCGTGGCATTCTTAGGCCACGTGGCATCGAGTGAGGGTATTCAGATGGATTCGAAGAAAGTAGAGGTCGTGTAGAGTTGGCCGAGACAGTTCTCAGCTACCGAGATCTGCAAATTCCTTGGCTTTGCGAGCTTGTATCGTCATTTTGTGAAGGGGCTTTCATCGATTGCAGCCCCTATGACCAGACTGACCCAGAAGGGTGCTCTGTTCCAGTGGAGGGACGAGTGTGAGGTGAGCTTTCAGAAGCTCAAGGTATCTTTGACTACAACCCGAGTTTCGATATTGCCTATAGGTTTGGGGTTTTATACGGTCTATTGTGATGCCTCAAGAATCGGCCTCAGAGCGGTATTGATACAGGATGGTAGGGTGATTGCCTACGCGTCTAGACAGTTGAATATACATGAGAAGAATTACCATGTTCATGACCTTGAGTTAGCTTCCACTATTCACGCCTTGAAGATTTGGCGCCATTATTTATACGGAGTTCCCTGTAAGATTAATACTGACCATCAGAGCTTGCAATACCTATTCAAGCAAAAGGATCTAAATTTGCGAAAGAAGAGGTGGTTAGATTTGCTAAAGGACTATGATATCCATATTCTGTATCACTCGAGCAAGGCCAATGTGCTGGATGATGCTTTGAGTCGCCGGGCAGAGAGTTTATGAGGTTTTACTTATCTACCCGCATTAGAGAGGCCTATGGCGATGGATGTTGAGGCCTTAGCCAGTTTGTGAGATTGGATCTCTCGGAGCCTAGTCGGGTTCTAGCTTGCGTGATTTCTCGGTCTTCCTTATTTGATCGTATTAGGGAGCGTCAGCATGATGAACTTCATTTGCTTGTCCTCGAGGACAAGATTCAGCATGGTGATGCCACAGATGTGACCATTAGCAAGGACGGAGTATTAAGGATGTAGGGTGTAAGGCCTCGTGAAAACTTGTACTCAAAACATAAAAGCTCGTAGTGCCAAATTATGAATATATGTTAGGAATGTGAAAAGTTCTTCACGGCGACCTTGCTTGCCGTGGTTCAGACCCTTTTTTACTGATCCATGCATTTAAAAATCAAGAATTAATGTTTCCAGAAAATTGCAATTATGCGGTCTAGAATGCAGTCGCAGACAAGATATGCGGACTGCATATCTTCCGCAGAGTGAGTCAGTCTGTTGGACAAAATTGAAGTTAACTATGTGGTCGATAATGCGATCGCATAATCAAAATGCGGACCGCATAGTCGTTGCATAATTTCCTTGGGATTTTGTAAAGGTCAGTTATGCGGTGCACTTTGCGACCGCAGAATGTGAATGCAGATCGCATTTCTGCCGCAAACTCATTCAATGTGTCCAGGTTTTGGGATGCATTTTGCGGTCCATTACGTGGACCGCATGTCGACTTTGCGATCGCATATCTAACTCGGGGCTCCAATTTTCTATGTTTTAAAATTGACCCCTTATCGTTATATCCGGTGTAATAGCTCATTTTCAGCATATTTCTTAACATTTTCTAGAGTGAGAGAGGGGTCTGATAGAGGGAAGGTGCTTCACGTCAAATTACTCCATGAAACATTGTTAGATCATTGAAGACAATCAAGTGAAGGGCCTAAAATTTCATCCCAAGAGGTAAGACTCCATCACCTTAGCTCTTATTATTTACACATAGATATAAGGTATCATTAATGCGATAATTCATGTGGATAATGGGGATTACATCGCATGCATGTGTTCTTGAAGAATATGGGTAATTATAAAGGAAGAGGCACAGAAGATGGACTTGTGCAATATTGCATAAAAGGACCATAAATCCTTAATGAACACTAGACGCTCAATAAAATTCTTAAGAGAGTTAAATCGTGATGCATTGCTTAAATAGATTGAAGTGCGAACTCTCCGAAACATTATAGGATTAAGGAAAGCTCGATTGAGGTATGTATCGCTAAAACCCCCAATTATTATAAATGAGCTCCGTTGGCATTTACGCAAGTGTGGTAAGACTAGAATTGGTTGATGTATTGATTGTTATTTCGCATTAATTTATTTGCATATATATATATATATATATATATATATATATATATATATATATATATATATATATATCTGTGTGTGTGTGTGTGTATATACATGAAGGATGTGCCTTAATGTGAGTAATATTGTAATTCTTGATATTTATAGAAGTGTGAAGAGTACGAATCATGTGCTGAAATGCCTAGGCTATAAGACAAGATTAAAATTGAGATTATTATGTTAACTATGTGAAAACTTACCGTTGCTTGCAACTTGAGTTGCTTTTGTGTGCCTATGACCATAAAATTGCAAGATGAACATTGAAAGTGGAATGATGTGATAGTTGTGGCTCTAAGTGCCAGTGAGTTGATGTGATCTATGTGAGACAAAGATTCAAATGAGATGATTAATGAGAAAGGAACAATGCCTAGGTAAGACACCCTAGCCGATCGGGCCATGATCAGACACCATGCACACATGTTTGTGATGTGCAAACATTGAATTCCGAAAAAGGGAAACGAAATGGTGATTGAGGTATATGTCTCAAAGAAGGAAACCTAGCCGATCGGGTCATGATCGGACTCCGCTCAAGATAGCGGTGGTGTTGAGCATATGAAAGAAATGCCCCAAACTAAGTTATGGAAATTATATGGTTCATTTATGTGATGATGTGGTGTGTAGTTAAAACCTTTGAATTACTCTTGTGATTTCCTTGTTCTTTCTTGATAGTTCTTTCTAGTAAAATGGTGTTTAGTTATACACACTAGTACTATTCCATGGTACTAACGTCCCTTTTGCTGGGGGCGCTACATATTTTTAAATGAATGTAAGTGGCTCCATTGCAGATACTGTCGATCGCGCGTGGCAGGTTACCTTCTTCTCAATGTCTTGGTGAGCCCTTTTCTATTTCAAGGGGTTGTATTGTATATCTTTTGTTATTGTGGACTTCTATTTTTGAGGTATAGCCAGGGCCTTGTTGCCGGCATTGTCGTACTTATCTTTTGTATCCTTAGAGGCTCCGAAGACATATGTGTGGGTCATGTACGGGTGTTGTGGGGTTCATGAACTATGTTGTAATTATAAACTCATACTATCTATAAACTATAATTTATGGGAATTTCGGAAGTTAACTTTAACTACGATTTAAGCTTGTAATATAAGATGAACTAACATTGTTCAATGTACCAACTTTCCCTTCTTAAATAAAAAGGAAACATGGCTATCTTATTTATGAAGAGTTTGGTAGGAAGTGTGTGATGAGGCTTGCTCGGTTGGGTTCACTCGATCGAGCACCGGTCACGCCTCCTGAGGTTGGGGCGTGACAAACTTGGTATCAGAGCCTAAGGTTTTAAAGTTTCCTAGGATGTCTCGAAGCGGTGTCTAGTAGAGTACTTCTTATCGGTATGTAGTCGACCACATCGATAAGCTGGAGGCTACTTGGGCATTTAGGAATAATACCCTTCTTTGATATTCTGGATCGTGCGGTGAAAATATTCCCTCCCTAATTAGTGCGTTGTTCTATCTTTCAGTAAATGGTACCTAAGAAGAAAGCGAGAATCGGCCAAGCAGCCAAAGCCACCACAGGAGTGGCTGATGATTCACTGCTTGATGCTGCGGGTGATGTAGTAGCCCTACTATTACTCTGCCTGATCCTTCTATTCTAGAGCAGACTACCCCAGTTCCTACACCTGTGGAGGGCACCACTTTCCCTCCAGTTGATACTCATGTCCCGCCTCCAGACCCAGCTTCCGATTATGGTATTTCTGAAAGGGATCTTAGGGGAGCTATTCAGATGTTGACCCATCTAGTGGCCTCTCAGGCCTAGAGGTCAGGTGTTGCACCCAGTTCATTTAGCCAACAAGGGGATTCCACCAGTTTCAGGTTGAACAGATTTCTTCAGTTAGACCCTCTAGTGTTTTCGGGTACCAATACGAAAGAGGACCCTCAGTATTTTATTGATAAGATGCACAAGACTCTCAGGGTCATGCGTGCGACTGAGACGGAGGGAGTAGAGTTGGCTGCCTAACGCTTGAAAGGTGTGGCTTATGCGTGGTTTAAGTTATGGGAGGATTCCTGTTAGGAGGGGAGCCCTCCGGCGAGGTGGAGTGAGTTCGCCGATGCCTTTATAGATCACTTTTTGCCTGATGACATGAGGGCAGCCTGTGCAGTAGAGTTTGAAAATTTGAAGCAAGGTACCAAGAGTGTGTGGGAGTACCACATGGAGTTTGATCGCTTGTCCAAGTATTCCATTCATATGTTTCCTATAATGGAGGCAAGAGTGCACCGGTTTGTTGAGGGCCTTAACTCTTTGACCTTTAATGATGCTTCTATGGTTGCATTGAATTCTGATTTGAATTATAGGAAGATAGTCACATTTGTTCAGGCCATAGAGAGCCGTAAATTGATGAACAGAATGGATTGAGAAGGTAATATCAAGGCCCGATCTACGGGCAACATGGGAGAGTCGCTAGGTGGGTGAAGATCAGCTTTCATGGGAGGATCATCAAGGCCTTCCGAGTCTACCGACCAGTCTTCAGCTAGTGCACTGCCAACAAGGCCCAGCCAACAGTGGAGCCATTTCAGTCCTAGTTAGAGCAACAGGGGATCCCAACAGCGGGGTCGATCCGGAGAGAGGTTCCAGCAGCAGCAAAGGTCCCCGTGCCCCAGGTGCGGGAAGATATACTCGGGGATTTTCTATATGGAGTTACCTATATGATATGTATATGGGATGAGGGGTCATATCTAGAGATATTGTCATATATCCCGCCAGTGAGCGGGTAGGGGCACAACTCAGTCATCCAGTCCAGCAGCTGCTACATCTTCAGCACCTTCTCCAGCTCGAGGTACCCCAGCACCCGCAAGGCGTGCTGCAGCTAGGTGTGGTGTGCAGCGTTCTGGAGGACCCAGCCGATTCTATGCTATGAGTGGTCGTCAAACTACATAGGCTTCTCCAGATGTTGTTACAGGTATTCTGACTATTCAATCTAATGATGTGTATGCACTTATTGACCCCGGTTCCACCTTGTCCTATGTTACCCCTTTTGTTGCCATGAAATTTAGGATAGAGCTAGATTATCTTCATGAGCCATTTTTATTGTCTACTCCGGTTGGTGAGTCTATCACTACTGCTCGAGTCTATAAGGGTTTTGTTGTTACGGTTAGGGCTAGGGATACCACGACTGATCTTATCGAGTTAGGAATGGTCGACTTTGATGTAATATTATGAATGAATTGGCTTTATTCATGCTTTGCCAAACAGGTTTTTCAGACAAGAACTATAATGCTTGAATTTCCTAATGAGCCCGTTATAAAATGGGAAGGAGATAATGTAGTTCCTAGTAGTCGGTTTATTTCATACCTTAAGGTCGCGAAGATGATCAAGAAGGGGTGTATCAACCATCTAGTTCGGGTTACACACACCAATGTATAGGTACCCAACATTGAGTTTGTACCCATAGTGAATGAATTTCCGGATGTCTTTCCAGATGAGCTCCCTAGGATTCCACCATATAGGGAGATTGATTTTGGGATCAATGTGATGCCAGGCACGCAGCCTATATCAATTCCACCTTACAGGATTGAAGGAGATAAAGGAACAATTAAAGGAGTTGCTAGAAAAGGGGTTCATCCGGCCAAGTGTGTCACCATTGGGGGCACCGGTCTTATTTGTAAGGAAGAAAGATGGGTCTTTACAGGTGTGTATTGACTACCGGAAACTCAATAGGGTCACAATAAAAAACAAATACCACATGCCAAGAACAGATGACTTGTTTGACCAATTGCAAGGTGCTATGTTATCATACCCAACTCCACCCTACTAAAGAGTAGGAGAAGAGGGTCGCAATAGCTTTTACCTGGTATGAGGGTCGGGATCGAATCCTCAGAGAGCTAGAAGAGAATTCGGGTATCTACTTAGAATATAGTTGCGTGTGTGTTCTTAGATGATCTTCTCTTCATTATTCGGTTTTTCAATTATAACCTATTATTGTCAAACTACTAATTAAAACTAGATTATGCTATGAGAAAATTTCTAAAGTTGTATCTAATAGGATGAAGGGCACTAGGGTTGTTACATCACCTAGGTGGCTAATTGACGGGTAGATGTTACTAAGGTTCGATTGACATAATTGGGGCTTATGCTATAACCGTTGCACAATTTTACCCACTCACACCTATCGATAGAGAGAGTGATTTTGCCCAATTGACTCTCTCGAGACCAAAAAGGTAGGCAAATTAGATCAAGCAACTAGGGTTCAAGTAGGATGATTACTCTCTCAAGGTTTTACCCGTTAATTGGAACTATCATTTCTCATGAGTCAATCCCAATTCTTTGTTGGGTCAATTTTGGAGACTTAGATTTTTTTTTTCTCAAGAAGAGCCAAATACACAAAACACAAATCAGTATTTGCAACAACTCATTCATAGATCAAACATAAAATCAACCCAAATAGCAAAGACCCATAGTCAATCTAACAATAGATGGCAACACACATCAATTACTCATACTAGGATTGAACAACAACCCTAGCTAACGGGTTTAACTACTCATGCTTGAAGGAGAAAATAAAGAAATAGATTAAGAACAAGACATAATAACTAAATGATAAATTAAATTACAAGAATCTATCGTTAGTTTGAAGCTAAGATGCCAAAAATGGCTACAAAATGTGTTCTCATGAGCGTAGCTGTGTTCTGAAGATAACAGATGACTTAAATTTGGTAAAATGTTCTATTTATACTGAGCTGGAAAAACTAGACAAAAATACCCCTACAGGGTCAGTGCGGGCCGCACAAATCTCTTGGATTTCAAAACTTGGCTCTTTGAAGTTGGGCTCCGCGGAACGTGACGAATGGACCGCGGCCGCGTAGGCAGCTAGCGCGATCCGCACAAAGATGACTACGGACCGCAAAGGCTTGGAATCTAGCAATTTTAACTCTCTAAATATTTACTCCGCGGACCGCACAAAATCATCGTGCGGCCGCGGAGCCTTCACCATGCACCGCGCAATATGAGCGGCGGCCGCATTACTTGAAGCCTGGTTTTGCCAACTCTTTGAATCTACCTAGTGCGGACCGCACAAAGTCGTATGTGGCCGCACTAGGCCTTTTTCCCTTCAGTTTACCTTGTCTTTGATACTTGAGCAGGTTTAACTCCCTTTTGAGCCGATCCTTGACATTTCGTCACTTTGTCGATCAAACCTGCAATCAAGCACACTTATGAGCCTTTTGGGACTATTTTGTAACAATTTATAACTGAAGCATAAGCAAAAAGGAGTATAAAACGTGGCAAAAACCCTAGTTATCAAGTCCCCCAAACTTAAGCTTTTGCTTGTCCTCAAGCAAACAAAATAAGACCCACCCCTTGAGGGAAAATCCAATTATTTTCAGTTGTCCTAAAGTATCCTCAACAAGCATCAATTGGGACTAACAATTACCCTCAAAACGAATGAATCATTAACAACTTTTAACTTTTGAAAAACCATGGATCAAGTGTGACACACGAGCATCAAGACTTGACTCATGTTATCAAAGAACTCTCTCAAATGCTTTGGTTGTTGTGGAACCCAAACTCACACATCCCCAACTTTCTAAGCAAACCTCACCTTTTAGAGTATTGACACACAAATCAAGGTTAATTGGAATTCACTCATCTCTGTCAAGAAAAGGGTCACAAGTCCGGCTCTAGGTACCATATGCTTGACCATCATGTAAGTATCCACTAATGCAAGTGTCATTCAACTCAAGATCATATGGGAATTTTGTGCAGTCAATGTGAAGGCTTTTGGGTAAGGGTAGGACATGTTTTTGTTCAAGTGGGTTCAATTTTCCCTTAAGCACTTCTTTTGATTCATTTGGCACAAATCTCTTGACTCTGTGAGTCATTTCACTAATTTCTAAGGGGTTAGAGAGAAACATTGTCACTCTTTCTAATGCATTTCAATTCTTTTCTCCTTTTTCAATTTTTCACGTCGTTCTTTATTTGCTTTTCTTGAATCCCTTTTTATTCCTTTTAAGATTGAGCATTCTTTTTAACTTTTGCTTTCCTTTTCTTCATTTTGTGCCTTATACCACTTTGTTGTCATCTTCGTCTCTCCCCCCAAACTTATATTTTTGCCATGTGCTCAAGGAAAGAACGGGTGCCAAGAGAAGGTATAATTTAGAACGGGTATAGGCTTTTAACATGGTTCTTGGAAGAAGAAGGTCTAAGGCTCAAAAGGGTTAACTAGGGATCATATCATTGGTAGGCTATGGATTTGTTCAAAATGTCATTTTGGGTCAAGTAGATCCTATAATCACTTCTCAAGACCATTTCCACTTAGGATTTCGCTTCAACAAACATTCAGGGGAAGTTCTAGACCAATGGCTCTGGACTTGGACTCGCAATTTGAATTCTCAACACACACGCTAAGGTATTGCTAAAGACATCGAGTCGAGGGCCCACAACGACCTTAGGTACAATTTGAGCACAAAATGGTCCCGAAAAGCCACTTGATAATTATAGGCCAACGCAAGACAATCAAGGCCATGACTTTAACCATCCTAAACACAACATTTTGTCTTTGACCATGGGATCAAAGGCAAATGTGTTTGACCCAAGTGAAGCTTTTCTTGAGGTGCCCTTCACTATAAACTATCAAAAACAAAAGAAAACAAAAATGGACTCAAACCGTTAAGAAGGTTGTCACACCATGTATCATTGGGAAGTGCCACTCGGTTCACACAATACTCCACCCTTGGAAAGAACCGTGGCATTAAGAAAACCAAGGGATTATTGAAAGCACAAAAAACAAAACAAAAGGCTACGAGCCTATCTATGAAGCCAAAAATGAAATTTCTTTACGAAAATAGAAAATATAATGAATATTTACAATAGAGGATTAGAATATGCAACGGGGGATGAATATATACAATAGTGTAACTTTATATACAGACCAATGGAAAGATAAAAAGTACAATAAAAGTAGCTAAATGTAGGATTATATACGGACCATGTGAAAATCAAAGAAAGCATAAACTAAAGCATAAACTAAATCAGTATCTATATATACAGTCATCTAAGGATAAATAGGGCACTCCCCCTCAATTAAAAGCTGGCATTGTCCCCAATGCCAACTAAAGCAAAAATGAGCACCAAAAAGTAATGAAAGGATATGAAGACTCCCTAAGTCGTGTCCGTTTGTATGGGATCATCAGTGTTCCCCAGGTCCTCTATATGCGCAGGAACCTCAGACTGGTTCCCGATATCCTATTGCTCAACTACTGGGACTGGGCCTAGACCTGTATAGGCTGTGACTCAGGTGCATCCTGTGGCTGACTAGAGGAATCCTCTAGTGGGTTCACCAACTGGATGATAGCATCATCTGCACTAGGGATCTTCCTCCCAATCTGGATTATTTGAATAAACTCAATGCGCTAGGGGATTGCTAGTATATAATGCTCTGCACTTGGACTCGCAATTCAAATTCTAAACACACGTGTTAGGGGATTGCTAAAGACATCAAGTCGAGGTCCCATAATGACCTTAGATACGATTTGAGCACAAAATGGTCCCGAAAAGCCACTTGATGAATATTAGCCAACACAAGACTATCAAGGCCACGACTTTAACCATCATAAACACAATAGTTTGTCATTGACCATGGGATCAAAGGCAAATGTGCTAGGCCCAAGTGAATCCTTTTTTGAGGTGCCCTTCACTATAAACTTCCAAAAACAAACGAAAACAAAAATGGACTCAACCCCTTAAGAAGGTTGTCACACCATCTATCATTGGGAAGATCCACCCGGTTCACACAATACTCCACCCTTGGAAAGAACCGTGGCATTAAGAAAACCAATGGCTTATTAAAAGCACCAAAAGCAAAACAAAAGGCTACGAGCCTATCGATGAAGCCAAAAATGAAATTTCTTTATGAAAAAAGAAAATAGAATGAATATTTACAGTAGGGGATTAGAATATGCAACGGGGGATGAATATATACAATAGTGTAACATTATATACAGACAAATGGAAAGATAAAAAGTACGATAAAAGTAGCTAAATGTTGGATTATATACAGACCAAGTAAAAATCAAAGAAAAAAAAAACTAAATATGTATCTATATATACAGTCATCTAAGGGCAAAATAGGGCACTCCCCCTCAAATACAAGTCGACATTGTCCCCAATGCTAACTAAAGCAAAAATAAGCACCAAAAAGTAATGAAAGGATATGAAGACTCCCTAAGCCGTGTCCATCTGCATGGGATCATCAGTGGTCCCCAGGTCCTCTATATGCACGGGAGCCTCAGACTGGTTTCCGATATCCTGCTGCTCAACTGATGGGACTAGGCCTGGACCTGGACAGGTTGTGACTCAGGTACATCCTGTGGCTGACTGGAGGAAGCCTCTGGTGGGTACACCAACTGGATGATAGCATCATCTGCACTAGGGATCTTCCTCCTCTTCTTTAGCTGGGTCCTTAAATAATAAGTCTAAAGGCAGCTGGTCTGCCTTCAGTCTATCCACATCTGCTCTCAACTCCTTTACAGACTCCCTAGAGGCCCGTGTCTTGCGCAGCTTCATGTGCTCCTTGAGAGCATTGCCATGTGAGGCCCCTACCTTTGCAAACTCGACACGAGTACTGAGGATATTCTCCTGGTTGTCAAGTATCTTCTTCAATGCATCCTCAATGGACTGTTGGACATGTGCTGGATAAGGAGCCGACTGAGCTGCTATGGTAGAGGTCAAGGTGGACAACTTGCATGAAGCAGTATACATCCAGTTGTTCAGGCTCTAAAGTGTCCGGCTCAGTCGGTGGGCTGTGATAGGATGGGCCCGGGAACATGAAATCTCCGGGCCAGCAAAAGTGTAAGGACCAGGAGGCAAGTCTGCAGTAGTGGAAGGTCCAGAAGGCATGTCAGCAACTGTGGAGGCAGGCGCAGTGGAGTTTTCTACCACAACTAGCTCTTTAGACTAGCCAGTTGGGGCAGAAGCAGGGGGCTTGTAGTTTTTTTCCTTGGGGTTGTCTGGCCCCCTCAAACTTTACCATGAAAATAGAGCAATCGGCTTGGCTTTGACATCATACAGCTTCTTTTCCACCGCCAAGTCCCAGAAATACATAGAAAGAGTGTTTGGGAAATGGTATTTTCGATTAGCTTCCGCACCCATGAAAGAGATGATGCTAGATATCACATTTCCCACATTGATGGGGTAACCCACCATGACCGATGCAACCAACACTGCCCGGTGGATAGGAAGAGTCTGGTCACGTGTAGTCAGGTCCAACGTGCTTCAAACGAAGGTCTCCCAACCCTTACCTTCAAAGGTTAGGGCCCCCTTTAGTATTTTAACCCCTGCAGTCAACCACTCAGGAATGGTACCTAGGATTGCCAAGTACTGGTCTAACCATCGACGGATCCCCTCACCCATCTCTAACTTGGCCAGATAGAGAGACTCATCTTCTTCATTGAACGCCAAATAATCATTTAGAGATTGCCCGTCAAACAACATCTTTTTGTTTTGAACCTTGGTCAGTTTGGAACCCTTGACGATGTGGATCACATTACAATAGAATTCCCTGACCATATGCTCATTTGCATCAATGCACTTCTCCATAAATATCTCCCAGACTGGTCTAGTTCTAAACTCCCGCTGCACACTATGGCTGTAGGGTAGTTATTCTTTGTCAATGAAGCTCCTCTACGGTATCAAATGCCTTACCGGCCACCACTCCCTAAACTTATGGTAAGCCACTTGGCTCACGAATGTATCTTCCCACTCTTCGGCCTTCCTAGTTCGGTCAATTCCCCCCACTTGAGGTTCACCACCCTCATCTCTGCCTGCACTATCCCCAGATAATGAAGTTCTGGGGGAGGTGGTCGCCCCCACTACTGGTTGCTGACTCCTTAAATGAATCCAACTCTACATTCACCGGCCTCTTGATAGTGGGTGATGCTGGAGGGGTATCAGTCAGTTGGAAATTAGTGGTGATGTGAGTTGGGACTGAGTCTGAGGATATGTCCTGGGATGGAAAATACTCACCCCTCGACGAATGGGTAGCAGCTCTATCTGCTGTTTTTATCAATTTCTGGGTCTTTTTGATGTTTTCCCGAGCTTGGGGAGTGAGTTTTACCACTCTCTTTACTTTGCCCCCTCGGGAGGAATCACCTATCCCGGGTTGTTTTAATTATTTGCCTCCCCGTTTAACCATTGTCTGCAAACACACATATCTACAATTGTTAGTTTAAGCATAGGTAGTGAAACTGATGCAGCATAAATTGCAGAACAGAAGCTCAGACAGTTGCAGGAAGAGTCCAGTGCGGGCTGTACAAAATGAACATGCGGCTGCACATGGGCCACCGCAGACCATGTTTAAATGACCACGGCCCGCATAAGTATAAGGCCCGCTCAAACATGCTCTCTGAATCTCACCACCGCAGACCGCACAAAATAGCCTTGCGGCTACGATGGGCCAGTGCGGACCGTACAAAATACAATGCGGTCGCACTGGCACAGGACAACTCTGAGAACATAAGCACCACGGACCGCACAAAAGTGACTGCGGTCTGCGAAGTGTGCTCAATTAGGGCACTGAGTTAGGGTTAACAATTTTGCCAATTTGTTCAAGTTTTTCACCTAATGTGTCCCTACTCAATTTTACCAGTTAATAAAACTCTTTAGGCACACAAAAATGAATAGTTATACTGACCTACGCTAACAACTAGAGATAAATGGGAAGAAGAAGAAGCTATGAGCTATTGTAAATGAAACAACAACTAAAATTAAGCACAAAGATATGATTGAGAAGTTACCAGATGAGTATATGTAATGCAAGTAGTCATACTAAGGAAGAGATACGGTCGAACAGAGAGGATGAATAGTAAAAATGAGCTCTGAGAGTTTAGGGTTCGAGAAGGGTAAATGGTGACTCCTAGGGTCTATTTATAGAAAATAATGGGACCCAGCCTTACCTACCAGCGCGGCCGCACAAAATGGATCGCAGACCGCGCTGGGTTTATTCAGCAGAAGTCTGAGAAGGCCACCTCTGTAGTCCGCACAAAAGCGACCGCGGCTGCGGGGGGTCTATCACAGTCCGCACAAAATGCCATGCTGCCACGTTGGCAAATTTAAGAGATCCATCATTTCTTGCTCATACCAGTGCGGACCGCACAAAATGGACGTGCAGCCGCACTGGAAAACTTCAGAGACTTAATACTTTTGGAATTACGTCCAGCACTGCATCAACTAAATCCCTGCAACATATCAAAACCAATTAGCTCAAAAATCAATCCTAATTACCAAGAAAATCAAAGAAAAACAAAAAGAAAACACATGGGTTGCCTCCCAAGAAGCGGCTGATTTAATGTCGCGGCACGACGTGGGTTACCATCATATCATTTGAAGTGCACCACAGCCACCACATGGCTATCATCAATCTTCCCAAGATAATGCTTGACACGGTGCCCATTCACCCTAAAGACTTCACCACTTTTTTCTTCAAATCTAGAGCACTAAATGGGGTTACACATAGAACTTCAAATGGCCCACTCCGCTTTGATTTCAGCTTTCCAAGAAACAACCTTAGACGGGAGTTGAACAAGAGGACCAAATCACCAACCTTGAACTCCTTTCCACGACCATATTTGTCATACAAGTACTTAATCCTGACCTTATACAAGGACGAACTAGAGTACGCATGGAATCAGAATTCATCATGTTCGTTTAGTTGTTCAACACAAAGATTGGCCGCAATATCCCATTCCAGATTAAGCTTCTTCAAGGCCCACATAGCTTTATGCTCCAATTCCACTGGTAGGTGACATGCTTTCCCAAACACCAACAAGTACGGCGACCTACCAATTGAGGTCTTGTAAGCAGTTCGGTAAGCCTATAGAGTATCATCTAACTTTTTGGACCAATCGGTCATATTGGCATTGACAGCTTTGGACAAGATGCTCTTGATTTCTCTTTTTGGTACTTCAACTTGGCCACTTGCTTGAGGATGATACGGTATAGAGACTTTGTGATTGACACCATACTTGGAGAGCAAGGCATCAAAAGCTCTATTACAAAAAATGTGATCATCCATCACTAATGATTGCCCGGGGTGTACAAAACCTTGTGAAGATGCTCTTTTTAAGAAATACCACCACACTACTAGCTTCATTATTAGGCATGGTTACAGCCTCAACCCATTTTAACACATAGTCCACTGTTACAAGAATGTAAGTGTTCCCACACGAGCTAACAAAAGGGCCCATAAAATCAATACCCCAAACATAAAAGATATCAACTTCAAGAATTGTGTTAAGAGGCATCTCGTCTTTCTTAGAAATCCTGCCCGCTCGTTGGCAGTGATCACATATTTTAACTAAATCACTCGCATCTTTAAGCAAAGTTGGCCAATAAAAACCACAACTCAACACTTTTGAAGCAGTCCTCACCTCTCTATGATGTCCACCATAAGGGGGAGGAGTGACAAGCTTCCAAAATACACAACTGTTCACCCTCCGGGACACACCTTCTAATCATACCATCCGTGAAAATCTTAAACAAGTACGGATCATCCAAATAAAAATCAAAACTATCCCATTTGAGTTTCTTCCTTTGGTTGGAAGAGAGCTCACACGGGATAATTGCAGTAACAGTGAAATTGGAAATGTCTGCGAACCATGGAATTTCACACATTGACACGTAAAGAAGTTGCTCGTCAGGGAATGTATCATTTATCTCAAGGCCGTCACATGGCCTTCCTTTATCCTCGAAGTAGGACAAATAATTCGCATCTTGGTTCTCACTTCACTTCCGGTCCACTATCTCTAAATCAAGATCTTGAAGAGGTAACACCCATCTCATTAATCTTGCCTTGGAATCCTTCTTGGTTATCAAATATCTAAGGGCAACATGGTCGGTGTGCACAATTACCTTGGCCCCATAAGATATGGCCTAAATTAATCCATGGCAAATACAATGGCCTACAATTTCTTTTCCTTCACCGTGTAACTCCGTTGAACTTCATTCATAGTTTTACTTGCGTAGTACACGGGATGGAACATTTTGCTAACTCGGTGACCCAACACCGCCCCCACAGCAACGTCACTTGAATCGCACATTAGTCCAAAGGGCAAACTCCAATTAGGTGCGATAATGATAGGGAGGGTGCTAAACTTGTGCTTTAAAAGTTCAAAGGCCTCCGTGCATTTTTCATCAAAAAAAAAAAACTTAGCATATTTCTCTAGCAACTTGCAAAGGGGATTCACAACCTTCGAGAAATATTTGATAAACCGCCGGTAAAACCTGGCATGCCCAAGGAAACTCCTCACCCCTTTGACATAAGTGGGGGGAGGAAGTCTCGAAATCACCTAGATTTTAGCCTTGTCTACCTCAATCCCATGCTTAGAAATCTTGTGGCCCAACACTATACCTTCTTCAACCATAAAATGGCATTTTTCCCAATTGAGAACGAGATTAGTTTCTTCACATCGGGCCAAGAATCTATCCAAATTTTCCAAGCACTCTTCAAAGGAATCACAAACCACACTAACATCATCCCTAAAGACCTCCAATATGTCTTCCACCATGTCGGTGAAAATAGACATCATGCAACATTGGAAGGTCGCCGGAGCATTGCACAACCCGAATGGCATCCGGGAGAAAGCAAATATACCTTATGGGCATGTGAAAGTGGTCTTCTCTTGGTCCTCCGGGGCAATTAAGATTTGATTATAGCCCGAATACCCTTCCAAAAATCAATAGAAAGCTCACCCCGTAAGGCGATCAAGCATTTGGTCAAGGAACGACAACGGGAAATGATCCTTCCGGGTCACCTTGTTGAGTTTCCGGTAGTCCATACAAACTCTCCACCCTGTAATGGTTTGAGTGGGAATAAGTTCATTGTTGTCATTTTTCACCACCGTCATCCCTCTTTTCTTCGGCACACATTGGACCAGAAAAGTCCATGATCTATCGGAGATTGGATAAACCACACCCGCATCTAGCCATTTGATTACTTCTTTCTTCACCACCTCTTGTATTGCCTCACTGAGCCTTCTTTGGTGTTCTAAGAAACCCTTGCATCCTCCTCCAAAATGATTGTATTAATGCAAAATACAGGTCTTATTCACCGAATGTTGGCCAATGTCCACCCAATTGCTTTCTTCCTCCTTTTGAGAACCACCAAGGTGGCGTCTACCTACAAGTTCGTGAGTAAAGAAGAAATACTAATTTGTAAAGTAGAATATGAGGCCAAGAACTCATACCTGAGGTGTGGAGGAAGTAGTTTCAACTCCAACACCGGTGGCTCCTCGATAGATGGCTTAGTTGGTTGAGTTTTCCAATTTTCAAGATCCAAGGATAATTTCCTAGCCTCGTAAGAGTACGATCCCATACGATGCAAAGCATTCACGCATTCCACTCTACTTTCATCATCATTGACATCAATATTTAGAAGCACGACCTCAAGGGGATCCTCCACGTTGCTCATAGAACTTATGTCATCCACTATCACAGCTGTGACAATGTCCACAAAAGAGCACACCTCGGTGCTATGGGGTTGCTTCATGGATTTGCAAACATGGAAGACCACCTTTTCATCTCCCACTCGAAAAGTTAGCTCACCCGCTTCAACATCAACCAAAGCCTTACCCGTTGCTAGGAAAGATCTCCCAAGAATAATCGGGACTTCAAAGTCCACTTCACAATCCAAAATGACAATGTTGGCCGACAATATGAATTTGTCCACTTGGACAAGTACATCATCAATTATACCCAAAGGCCGCTTCATCGACCGATCCACCATTTGAAGGTTCATTGAAGTTAACCTAGGTTTCCCAATTCCCAAAGTCTTAAAGACCAAATAAGGCATCAAATTTATGCTAGCCCCCAAATCTTAAAGGGCCTTGGCAAAATCCGAAAAATCAATAGTGCAAGGGATAGTAAAAACTTCGAGGTCTTCAAGTTTCAGGGCCATAGAATGTACGATAGCACTCACTTGACGAGTCATCTTAATTGTTTCACACTTCATCGACCTCTTCTAAGTTACCAAATCCTTCATAAACTTTGCATACCCCAGTATTTGATCAAGTGCCTCCACCAAAGGCATATTGATTGTAAGACTCTTCATCATTTCAATGAAGTTTTTGAATTTGTTATCACCCTTTTGCTTTGCTAACCGTTGAGGATAAGGCAGAGGTGGCCTAGGCAAATGTGCCTTTGCTTTGGGTACCACCGGCTCGGGCATACTAATCACGTGTTCCCTAGACGTGTTCACGGCATCTTGTGTTTCCACCTCGGCCTCATCAATATCTATCCTCACTTCATTGTTCACATTGGTCTCAATCACATCTTCAACTACCAAAGGACTCACATCTTCTTGGAACCCAACATCATCATCAACAACTTGATTTTCTTTTGAGGCATGCACATCACCGCCTCTCCCACTTCTTATTGTAACCGCCATCACATGATTGTTACCTCCCTTCTGGTTCACTACTATATCACTTGGTAGAGCTTCCTTAGGTTGAGTATTCAAAGATTGAGAGATTTGGCGTAATTGTACCTCCAAATTCCGAATAGAGGTAGTGTGGGAAGCCAATTGAGCATCAGAGTCTTGGTTATTCTTCATCATTTGTTCAAACATCATTTATATTCTTCCCATATTATTACCCAAAGAACTAGACCCTTGAGATTGAAATGGAGGCGGATTGTTCGGTTGTTGATACATCGGGGGCCATTGAAAACCTTACCCCCGGTTGCCTTGATTTCCATTGTTATTCCACCCGCCTTGACCACTGTTGTTATTCCAATTGTTGTTGTTATTTCCATTCCTATTCCCTTGGTTGCCCGAATTGTTGCTTCCCCAATTTTCGCCTTGATTGTTGTTGTTCCAACTACCACAACCTTGTTGACTACCCCATTTTCCTTGGGGTCGCCAGTGTTGATTTGAAGAATTGCCTCAATTTCCTTGATAGTTATTGACATATTGAACCTCTTTGCTTTGCTCATAACAACACTCATTTGAAGAACCACCACTATCATCATATTGATCACAATTTCCTTAAGGTTGTTGCACTCTTTGCCTTCTCTTAAGCATATTCACTTCTTCCATGGCATTGACTTGGCGAGGATTTTGGACTTGTTGCAATTGTGCCTTCGCCAATTGATTCATAGTCATAGCGAGCTCGGCAATAGCTTGACCATGGTCATGCAAATCTTTGTGCAAATGTATTACCGTGGGGTCACCTCAGGGCACATTTGCTCGGCTTTGCCATGCCGATGAAGTGTCGGACATTTCATCCAAAACATCACAAGCTTCATTGTAAGGAAGCTTCATAAAGTTGCCTCCAACCAATTGGTTCACAATGCATTGATTAGTGGTATTGATGCCACGATAAATCATTTGTTGAATCATCACATCCGTCATATCATTATTTGGGCACCCATTCACCATTGTTCTAAATCTCTCCCATATTTCATGCAAGGGTTCCATTCTCTTGCTTGAAAGTAAAAATTTCATCTTGAAGCACCGCCATGTGACACGGTGAAAAGAACTTGGAAATAAACTTGTCTGCCAATTCATCTTATGTTGTGATGGAATGATTGGAGAGCCTTTCTAATTAATCCAATGCTTTACCCCCGAAGAGAAAACGAGAAAAGCCACAATCTCAATGCATCCTCAAACACATTTGTTTGCTTGCTACCCCAGCATGTATTTACGAAGCCCTTCAAGTACTTGTAGGCATTTTGATTGGAGACGCCCATAATACACCCTCGTTGCTCAAGAAAGGACAACATGAATTTTTTTATTTGAAAGTTCCCCGCCTGGATTCGGGGAGGAACGATGGCACTTGTATATCCTTGATTTGGGAGTACTCTAGGAGCCAATCTTGGCGGTGGTGGAGGAGAGTCTAGGATATTGTGTTGTCATTTGCATTGGCCTAACGGCCTCTACGTGGAGCTTGAGGTAAAATAGAAACATCTTCTTGATCAAGACCATCTACCTCCTCCCCTGCATTCACATTGCCAAGAGGGTTGTTAACATTGAGAGCCATTTGTACCTGAGTAATCGACACAAACAAATTTAGTAACAAGAATTAAAGAAGAACAACACACAAAACTACTAAATAGATAGCCAAAAACCATAAGCTCCCAGGCAATGGTGCCAAAAAGTGATCGCAGCCAACTCCACACTACTAAAAAGTAGGAGAAGAGGGTCGTAATAGCTTTTACCCGATATGAGGGTCGGGATTGAATCCTCAGAGAGCTAGAAGGGAATTCGGGTATCTACTTAGAATAGAGCTGCGTATGTGTTCTTAGATGATCTTCTCTTCATTTTTGGGGTTTTCAATATAACCTATTATTGTCAAACTACTAATTAAAACTAGATTATGCTACGAGAAAATTGCTAAAGTTGTATCTTATGGGAAAAGGGGCACTAGGGTCGTTACATAACCTAGGTGGCTAATTGACGAGTAGATGTTATTGCGGATCGATTGACGTAATTGGGGCTTATGCTATAACCATTGCACAATTTTACCCACTATCACATCTCTCGGTAGAGAGAGTGATTTTGCCCAATTAACTCTCTTGAGACCAAATGGGTAGGCAAATTAGATCAAGCAACTAGGGTTCAAGTAGGGTGATTACTCTCTTGAGGTTTAACCCGTTAATTGGGACTATAATTTCTTGTTGGGTCAATTTTGGAGACTTAGACTCTCTTTCTCAAGAACAGTCAAATCCACAAAACACAAATCAGTTTTGCAACCACTAATTCGTAGATTAAAACATTAAATAAGCCCAAATAGCAAACACCCATAGTCAATCTAACCCTAGATGGCACCACCCATCAAGTACCCACACTAGGGTTGAGCCACAACCCTAGCTAATGGTTTTAGCTACTCATACTTGAAGGAGAAAATGAAGAAATAGATGAAGAACAAGACATAATAATTAAATGGTAAATTAAATTACAAGAATATATCGTTAATTTGAAGCTAAGATGCGAGAAATGGCTAAAAAAGGTGTTCTCACGAGAGCAACTGTGTTCTGAAGATAACAGATGACCTAAAAATGGTAAAATATTCTATTTATACCTATCTGGAACACCTGGACAAAAATACCCCTGTGGGGTCAGTGCGGGCCGCACAAAATGGATCACGGCCGCACAAGGCTCTTGGATTTCAAAACTTGGCTCTCTGAAGTTGGGCTCCGCGAACCGTAAAGGCTTGGAATCTGGCAATTTCAACTCTCTGAAGCTCCACTCTACGGACCGCACAAAATGGTTGTGCAGCCGCGGAACCTTCACCACGGACCACGCAAAATATGAACGTCGACCGCATTGCCTGAAGCCTGGTTTTGCCAACTCTCTGAATCTACCAAGTGCGGACCGCACAAAGTCGTACGCGGCCACACTAGCCCTTTTCCCCCTTCAGTTTACCTTATTTTTGATACTTTAGTAGGTTTCACTCCCTTTTGAGTCGATACTTGAAATTTCATCACTTTGTCGGTCAAATCTGCAATGAAGCACACTTATGAGCATTTTGGGACTATTTTATAACAATTTATAACTAAAGCGTAAGCAAAAAGTAGTATGAAATATTGAAAAATCCCTAGTTATCACTACGTGTTACTCAAAGATTAACTTGCGGTATGGGTATCATCAATTGAAGATAAGGGAGAGGGATATTCTAAAAACAGCCTTCAGGACCCGTTATGGGCACTTTGAATTTATGGTAATGTCTTTTGGGCTAACAGATGCCCCAGCAGTCTTCATGGATCTTATGAATCGAGTCTTCAACCCTTTTCTAGACTCCTTTGTACTAGTGTTCATTGACGATATTCTTGTCTATTCTCGAAGTTGGGAGGACCATGCGGACCATCTCAGGACAGTCGTGCAGACTCTTCAGCAACATCAACTGTATTCAAAATTTTCAAAATGTGAATTTTGGGTAGAATCTGTAGTGTTCTTGGGTTATGTCATTTCTAGGGAAGGAATTATGGTTGATCCTCAAAAGATTACAGCGGTGAAGAAATGGCCTAGACCTACCACTCCAACGGAGATTCGTAGTTTCATGGGTTTGTCTAGGTACTACAGAAGATTTTTGGAGGGGTTTTCTACTCTTGCCTCTCCCTTGACTAAATTGACACAGAAAGCAGTTAAATTCCAATGGCCCGATGCTTCTGAATACCAAGAATTGAAATCAAGGTCGACAACAGCAATGGTATTAACCCTACCAGAGGGTATAGAGGGGTTTGTGGTGTATTGCGATGCTTCAAGGATCGGGCTTGGATGTGTGTTAATGCAACATGGCAAAGTTATAGCTTACATTTCTTGGCAGCTCAAGAATCATGAAAAGAATTACCCAACTCATGACTTAGAGTTGGTGGCAGTGGTGTTTGCGCTAAAAATTTGGCAACATTATCTATATGGGGTCAACCTTATGGCGACATTATCTATACGGGGTCAAATTTGGCGACATTATCTATATGGAAACATTATCTATATGGGGTCAAATTTGGCGACATTATCTGGCGGCAGTTGATGTATTCATGGACCACAAGAGCCTTCAATATATTTTCAAGCATAAGGAGTTGAATCTGAGACATAGAAGATGGTTAGAGTTACTCAAGTACTACGACATCGACATTTTCTATCAGCCGGGAATGGCTAATGTTGTAGCAGATGCTCTTAGTCAGAAATCCATGGGGAACTTAGCTCATATGGAGTCAAACTAGAGGCCATTGGCAACCGGGTTAATTTGGGAGTTCACTTGGCGGGTTCTAGTAAAGGAGGGGTAATTGTGCAAAATAGAGCTGAACCGTCGCTTGTGGCGGAGGAGAAAGAAAAACAATTCAACGATCCATTGTTAGCACAACTGAAAGAAGGGATTTATAGACGCAATACCACAGCTTTTTCCTTAGGCATGAATAATGGTACCCTACGATACCAAGATCGCCTATGTGTTCCTGATATTGACGATCTACGGGAAAGGATCATGGCAGAGGCCCAAACGTCCAGGTATTCCGTGCACCCAGGTTCTATGAAAATGTATCATGATCTCAAGGAGATTTATTGGTGGAACAACATGAAGAGGGATGTGGTGGACTTTATGACAAAATGTCCGAATTGTCAGCAAGTGAAGGTCGAAGAACAAAGGCCCAATAGATTAGCTCAAAGAATAGAAATTCCGATTTGGAAATGGGAAATGATTAACATGGATTTTGTGGTAGGGTTGCCATGCACTCCGCGCAAGTTTGACTCAATTTAGGTAATTGTGGATTCACTCACGAAATCAGCGCACTTCTTGCCAGTTAAAGCTACCGACATAGGGGAACAATATGCTCAGATGTACATCAAGGAAATAGTCAGGTTATATGGCAGACAAGTCTCAATCATCTCATATCGAGGGGCTTAGTTCACAACCAACTTTTGGAAGAGGATTCAGCAAGGTTTGAGTATACAGGTAAATCTTCGCACAACTTTCCACCCTCAGACTGATGGACAAGCAGAGCGGACTATTCAGACGCTTGAGGATATGTTGCATTCTTGTACTCATGATTTCAAAGGTAGCTGGGATGACCATTTACCGCTCATAGAATTTACCTACAACAACAACTTCCATGCTAACATCTAGATGGCACCATTTGAGGCATTCTATGGTAGGATATGCATGTCTCCCATTCGATGGTTCGAGGTTGGAGAAGCGGAATTGATAGCGCCGGACCTTGTGCATCAGGCCATGGAAAAATTCAAGATTATTAAGGAAAGGTTGAAAACTGCTCAAAGTTGCCAAAAGTCTTACTCGGATGTTTGTCGTAGATATTTGGAGTTGAAGGAAGATGATTGGGTATTTTTGAAGGATTCCCCTATGAAGAGTATTATGCGGTTCGGGAAAAAGGGAGAGTTGAGTCGGAGGTACGTCGGACCATACAGAATTATTCAGAGGATTAGTCAGCTGGCATTATAAGCTCGAGCTGCCACCCAAAATGTCATTGATACACCCGGTCTTTCATGTGTCTATGTTGAGGAAGGTAGTGGGAGACCCATCCACTATTGTGCCAGGTGAGACTATTGAAGTGAATGAAGAGACGTCGTATGAAGAAGTTCCAGTTGCCATTCTTGATAGGCAAGTTCGAAAATTGAGAAATAAGGAGATTGCATCTATGAAAATATTATGGCGGAACCAGCAAGTTGAGGAAGCCACTTGGGAAGCTGAGGATGAAATGAAAAAAAAGTACCCGCATTTGTTTGAATAGTCATGTAATAGCTTTTATGCATTTGATCACTACGAACTCTTATCTTTTGTCTTAATCTATGAAAAATTGATCCATTTTGGGATATATATGTTGCCTATATGGTCATCGTTGGTGTTGTACAAGTTATGTTATGTTATGGAACATGTATATATTGTTAGGATGTGATTCTGGGCTCTATGACAGGTGGATAGGAATAGATACAAAGGAAATTCAGGCAAAATTTTTGGGAATTAAGCGAGTTAGCCAAATTTGGAGACTATTAACAAATTTTAGATTGTATAAGGCAAAAGATTGTATGAATAATTTGTAATAACTGACCCTTGATCCTCATTCGAGGACAAATGATTTTAAGTGGGGGAGGATGTAAGGCCCCGTGAAAAGTTGTACTCAAAACTTAAAAGCTCGTAGTGCCAAATTATGAAGAAGTTTTAGGAATTTGTAAAGTTCTTCGCGGCGAGCAAGCTCGACACGGTTCGGACCCTTTTTACTGATCCATTCATTTAAAAATCATGAATCAGAGTTTTCTGGAAAAGTGCAATTATGCGGTCTAGAATGCAGTCGCATACGAGGTATGCGGACCGCATATCTGCCGCAGAGTGAGTCGGTGTGTTTCCAAAAATTAAAGTCAACTATGCGGTCGATTATGCAATCGCATAATCAAAATGCGGAACGTATAGTCGTCGCATAGTTTCCTTGGGATTTTGTGAATGTCAGTTCTGCGGTGCACTTTGCAACCGCAGAATGTGAATGCGGACGACATTTCTGCTACAAACTCAGATAGTGTGTCCAGTTTTTGGGAAGCATTTTTTGGTCCATTATGCGGACCGTATGTCGACTTTGCAATCGCAAATGTGACCACAAACCTGACTCGGAGCTCCAATTTTTTATATCAAAATTCTAAACTTCTATCTTATATTCTATCACCAATGGTGAGGACACGCGCTACTAGAGACGATCAGGCACCCACGCTACTGCGAGAGTTGCCAGAAGTCGGGGCAGGGTAGAGGAAGAGGATGCGCACGTGGTGCAGCCAGAGCACCCGTGCGAGCTGCCACTAAGGAGCCTCCAGTAGTTCTAGCCAGAGCCCAAGCACCAAATACGCCTATTGCTGCTACTACTCTAGCACTTCAAGAGACATTAACACAGATCCTGAGCATGTTTGGTACATTAGTTCAAGCAGGGTTGATTCAGGTTGTAGCAACTACTTCACAGATCGGGGGAGGGACATAGAATCCGGCCGCCCCTACTCCAGAGCAGCAAGTTCCCATTGGTCAAGTTCCAGGTGTCATAGCCTGATAGCATGTTGTCCTAGTTCAACGGGAAGTGAGGATCTCTCGCTGAGTAGAGGACAGGTGGGTCCAGGAGAGAGAGGACATACGAGGTCGGGAGAAAGAGTATACGGAAGTGAGAAGACCTCACAGACTAGAGAGACCCGTTGGTCCCTATTTTGGAGGAAGAGTACGACATGGTAGAGGTTTTGTGGGTCAGCCAACTTACTTTGCATCTCAGATTTCACACAGTATTTAAGGTGTTCAGGGGTCTTAGAGTGCCCATACCGCACAATTCCCACTGCCATGTCCTGTTAGAGCTTATTTTGAGTGTGGTGAGGGATAGCCCTGGACTTGGGAGGAGTGTACCTCTACGACTTCTCAGCCACAGCGCGCTCCGCAGAGTTCTCATGCTATGATAGCAGTACCAGTTGCTACCCCACCAGCTCAGTCAGCTAGAGGGGAAGGCCAGGCTAGATATTGTGCCTTTCCTGCCCATACCGAAGTTATTGCCTCTGATTCTGGTATCACAGGTGCTGTATCAGTTTTTCACAGAGGTGCATCAGTTTTGTTCCATCTAGACTCCACTTATTTTATGTGTCTTCTTATTTTGCTCTGCATTTGGGTGTATCTCGAGATTCTTTGAGATCCCCTATTTATGTTTCTACTCCTGTAGGAGATTCTATTATTGTGGACTGCATTTATTGGTCGTCTTTGCTTGCTCTTAGTGGTTTTGAGACAATAACCAATTTATTGTTGCTCAGCATGGTAGATTTTGATATTGTCTTGGGCATGGACTTGTTGTCTCACCATTATTCAATTCTTGATTGTCACGCCAAGACCATGACACTGGCTATGTCAGGTGTGACACATGTTGAGTGGAGGGGTACTTTAGATCACACTCCCAGTGGAGTTGTTTATTTTCTTAAAGCTCAGCGTATGTTGAGATAGGGTATGACATGTATTTAGCTTATGTGAGAGACGTCAGTATTGATATCCCTTCAGTTGATTCAGTTCCAGTTGTACGAGACTTTTTCGATATGTTTCCAGCTGATCTTATAGGCATGCAGCCTGATAGAGATATTTATTTTTGGCATTGATCTATTGCTAGGCACTTAGCCCATTTCTATTCCTCTGTATCGTATGGCTCCTCTTGAGTTGAATGATTAATTACAGAAATTGTTTAATAAGAATTTTATTCGACCTAGTGTATCACCATGAGGTGCTCCTATCTTTGTTTTGAAGAAAAATGATCGTTCTATGAGTATGTGTATTGATTATCGCCAGTTAAACAAGGTTAAAGTGAAGAACCGTTATTCTTTGCCTCGTGTTGATGATCTGTTTGACCAGCTTCAGGGTGCACGAGTGTTTTCTAAGATTGACTTGCACTCAAGTTACCATCAGCTGAAGATTTGGTAGCCAAATATCCGGAAGACTACTTTTAGGACTCGGTATGGTCATTACGAGTTCATTTTTATGTCGTATGGGATGACCAATGCCCCATCAGCCTTTATGCATTTGATGCACAGTGTATTCCGGCCATATCTTGACTCATTTGCCATTGTCTTTATT